>JAJIBD010012742.1:0-38127 GCA_021461705.1 Cryptotis parvus | reverse complement strand
GGCAAGAGCTCTACCCTCTGTGCTATTGTCTGTCCCTGTGTGTCCCATCTTAGAGGTAGGGGAGGAGGTGGCTGCTACTTTCACTTTGGTGAGTGCAGCCTAGGTCTGTGGCTAAACGTCCTGAAATGCACAGGGCAGACTCGCTCTGTGGCCACGGAATTCCTGAATTTCTGACATGTTGAGCAGTTCCTATGTTGTTGTGGAAATCTTGATGGTATTAGTGATTTGTATTATTTGGGCTAGAGTTGGGTCACACCCAGCTACTGCTCGGTGCTGTCTCCTGGCTCTACTCTCAGGAGTCACTCTGGCCATGTATCAGGGACCCTCTGGGGACCTGGAATTGAACCTGTGTTGTGTGCAAGGCAAGTGCCATCCACTGTTCTGTCTGTCTCCCATTGGTGATTTGTGGTTTTGTCGCCTTTGAGGTGCAAGGGCTGAGACCCAGACCTCATAACGTGCAGTCTACTGTTAAGCTGCTTACCTCAGCTCCTTGTGAACTTTAATTTTTGTATGTAAAGGAAGATGTTTTCATTCAGCCTGCATTCTGCAGATACAAATTAGAACACTGGAATGTGCAATATGTACATATAGCAGAAATAGACTCTTCATAGGTTAATTTTAGGTTACTATTTTCATAGTCACATTAATATGCCATGTTTTATAGTTCTCCATCATCACATGAAAATGAAACACTGCAATTCAAATTAAGCTTGTGATCGCAGATATTTTCCATAATCTGCTCTGAGTTTATGCTCAATGTTGATTTTTTGGGTAAAAAATATTGATTACTTCCAGCTTTATCATTGCCCTGTGCCTTCAGTATGTGGTTTTATGGTGATTGACTTCAAAATACAGTGAAGCCATTTCTGACCATCTGTAAATTGTTGACAGATTACTGGAACAATTCCAGACTTTGAGATAATATGTTTCTGGAATAGGATCTTCTAATGAAACCCAGTATTCCATAGGTGATCAGCAGTAGAAGAAAAATTGGACTTCCCATGAGTGGGGACTGGAGTGGTGAGATGGAGCCTGATGCTGCCCTTTGACTACATTTGTCCTCCCAGTAACTCAGTTCACTCACGGTCTAATTTTAAGTATTGCAATAGAAACACAATATGAAGTTCTTTCATTTTTTGTGATTGTCGTAATGTTAATATTAGGGGAAATTGAAAATATTAATAAATTAAAAGTCTCCAATTAATAAAACAATTTTTTTCGTTTGTTTTTACCTCTCCAGCCTGAGATTATCTTTCAGTAACACTAGCCTAGAGGCTGAACTGTACAGGTAGTTTGTGGGTCCATATTGCGGCTCTCCTGGTGGTAAGGGTGGTGTGGTCCTGTGACAGGTTGTCCCCCTGGACAGTCATTACCTCCTGTCAGTGAGAAATGTGAAGATTAAAAACAGTGTCACCAGACACTGACACTAACAACACTGTATTTTTTATTTAAGAGCTTTTGAAGAGTTTCCTGCTGGCTGATCAAATACGTGAACAGCTGGCTCTTAACCATAACCCGTCACTTTCACACTGCCCACTTAAGAACAACGTATAGTTCCTGGAATCTTAAGCAACCTCAAAAGGTAGGAGAACTTTGGAGGCAGCACTAACCTAGACAAACTTTTGGTAGTTGTGATGATTATTATGGGTTGAACAAGTATGATGATGGTCGGTGATTTCCAGTTTCTCAAACCCCTTTCTAGCCTGCACCAACATCCTGGGATTGGTGGGTCTTGAGAATCTGAATTACTTTTTGATTCAAATAAAATGACGTCATAGCTAGCTATCACCTAAATTGCACCATATGACAGCTAGGATTTTTTTTAGTACCGTGATATGCCTGCTTATTTATCTAATGGTCTGTCATATGTTTATGAGATTTATAAATAAAATAGGAATGATTATTTATTTTTTCTTATAGCCAAAAATTATTCCTACTCTCTGCCAATCAGGAATTGAACTGGCAGTTTGGCTCATATCTAGTCTCGTTTGAATGGATTGATCAGAAAGGTCACTTAGGCAAAATATGGTCTTCTTTCAACCATCTTTTGGTTTGATAGTGTCTGGAAGTCCTGCTCTTCTGATATATGTAGTATTCTAATAAAAAGGATCAGCTGCAGAATTTGCTAACTTTGTGCCTTTATTTCTTGATCATATTGAAAATTACTTATTGTGCTGTTAGATATTCTCATTTTAATTAAATATAAATATACATCTTTTGATATATGCATATTATGATAGCAATATCTAAGGTCAGGTGAAACATAATAGATCAGGGAGGTCTTATCAAGTGTGAAAACTACACAAATGTGGGGAGTCAGAGGTTAGGTAAGACAGAGAATGGAACAGAGTGCTAGTAATTGTCAAAAGTGTTAATAGCAACCTAAAACTGAAGGCTTTAAATGCAGGCAAAAGATACATGATACCCCTAAATGGATGTATTGCAATCCACAATGTGTAAGAAGAGGAGGAGAAAAAGACAGATAGAGATAGGAGAAAGAGAAATAAACCTGCCATAGAGGCAGGCTAGGGAGTGTGGAGGAATTTGGGACATTGGTGATGGGAAATGGGCACTGGTGGAGGGATGGGTGCTGGAACACTAAGACATAACCCAAATATGAACATCTTTGTAATTGTATATCTCACGGTGGTATAATAAAATAAAAATAATTTAAAAAAGAAAAAATATATAAATATGAATCTTTTGAAATGACAGTTTCTTGGGTGTTGGGTTCTCATCCTTAGCCAAGTCAAAGTTGGATGCATTTTTAGTCAACCTAGAAAGTATGTCGACCTCTGTGGTCTCATGCAAGAAAGGTCTTATTTGCCAAGATCGGAGTCTTGGATCCTGTCAAGTGACAGTAAGCCAGGGAAGATTTCAAGAAGAAGACTTATAGAATATGTTTCAAAGTTGGAGTCAAAAATTAGATGATAAAACAGAAAAGAACTGTTTGGAAATAGCCAACTAAAGCTCCACTGGGACAGAAAATACACTATATGAAATAACTCAGTTTCTCAGTAAATCTGTTAGCTTATAAACATATGAAAACTTTTTTTTTTTTCCCACTAGGAAATGGTGTTTGAATGAGAGCAGGAAAAATTTTAGGAATACAAATCTTCTTGAAGTGTTGAAAAAAATGTTTTTTTTGAGAAACATGAATGGATTTAGAAGATGGATGATAAATAAAAGTTTAATACAAAACTGAAGAAAAAAAAATTAAATAATATTGTGCATTTTGTTGACAACAAAGATATATAATTTAAAATGCATTGTCTTTCAAAAAATGGTAGTGTTTATTCCCCTGTTAACTAGATCTCGGGATTCTTAAACATCTTATATTTTATCCTTTATTGCATAAGAATGCTTAATGAGGGCCCGGGCGATAGTCCAGCAGGTAGGGCATTTGCCTTACGCTGCAGGCAGGCCCTGGGTTCGATCCCTGGCATCCATTAGAGTATCGAGGAGCACTGCCAGGAGTAATTCCTGAGTGCAGAGCCAGGAGAAACCCCTGAGCATTGCTAGGTGTGATCCCCACCAAAAAAAAAAAAAAGCAAAAAAAATGAATGTGAATGATTCACAGAAGTTATTAATACTTGCATGACTGATAACAGTGATAATCGACACATTTGACACAGTCTTATTCATTTGCAATTTTTGAGCATAAATTTAGAAGTGGAGACTTCAAGGGTGGGAGATTTAAAGGGTGGGTTACTTTTCTATAGATATTCTATGGCTCCAACAAAAATAGAACTGAGAGACAGAGTTATTCTAAAGGTGGATAACATGACAATTTTATATTTCTTTTCTTCTCTCTAAAGAGAATTAGAGTTTATTCACAGCTGGCATAATTTTGAAGATATTGTTGTGAATATAGTTTAATATTACCATCTTTAATGTAGTGTATACCAAAATTTTAGTCAAAATATATTAGTAGCCTATTAATATTCGAGGGAAAATTTGACAGAAATATGTGGAACTGTTGGGGGTACGTTGGGTGCAGGACAGGAGTCTTGGTGGAACCTCTGTTGTAGGCAGGCAGATAGGGGGCGCCACATGGCAATAATTGCCACATGGCAATTCCCTGAAGAAGAAGGAAAACTGGTCCTTCAGCCATCCAGAGTCACACCTGTTGTCACAGGGAACCAGACTTGAGAAGACCATATCAACAATGGACCCTGGGGGAAGGGAAGGCCAGAGGGAATGTGTGAATGGCCTTAGCTGATTAAATCTCCTGAGGGAAATGAATCAGCCTTCCCACCCAAAACCCAGCTCAAAGAAGACTCAAGCATTCCAATCAAAGAAGACCACTCCCAAAGTCTACTCCCTTGGCCACCGTCCCTAGTAAGCGAGGTTGAAGCCCCATATGGGAGTAACTTTGGAGAAATCTATCAAAGCTGTCCTGACCAGAGGGCAACGCACACATGCTGCCTGAGGCACACATGCTGCCTGGGCACACATGTTGCCTGCGTGCAACATGCTGCATGGACATATGCTGCCTGAGCCCATGTGGCTGAGCACCTGTGGTGCCTGAGCAAGTGTGTTGCCCACATCTCCCTCTTGAGATGTGTACTCTCTCTTTTACTCGCTCTCTGTCTTTGGGAGTAGCCCAGCGGTCTCTCTTGAGCGCATTACTTCTCTCTTACTTCCTCTCCCCCTTCCCTCTCCAAAAAACCCTCCTCAATAAAATCTATTTTACTTCACTGTTCGTTGACTCCTGAAAATTCTTTTCTCTGAGGAAGACAAGAACCCTGAGGCAGCCCCTGGGTAAGGCCTAGGGACTGACTTTCCTTTCCTGCAAAGAGGCAATTCCTTGCTCCAGCCTTTGTCTGTGTCTCCCCTAGAAACCTCGGGTGGTGGGATTAACTCCCATGCCCTGCCTAGAGATCAAGCAGGCATCAGGCATGGCTTGACCGGCCACCTGTGGGGCTGGTGAGGCTCAGGCCCACGCCGTGGAGGGCTCATCTCAGACTTTTTATCAGTCCAAAACCTGCCCAGCGGATCCAGGGTGGCAGGCGGCTGGGGAGAAAGCAACCATCTCTCTCCTTCTGGCCTCACATAAGTCACCCGTGGGGTCCACCTGCAACACGTCCACTTGACAGGGAGTGCGGGGCCCCTACAAAATCTGGGGGCAGAGTCAGGGATCCCCCCTTCTGCTCCTAGGGCATCGGCTCCTGGTGGACAGAGAAAAAGACGCAAGAATCCAGCAAAGTTCCAAAAGGTTTTACTCTGACAGGTTCTGGCATACAATCCAACAATAGGAAAACCCCGGACTTTATGTTACATATAGGTTTAGAATCCTCTACCAAGATGGCCACTACCACATGCTAAGGCCCAACAGGGAGGAGAATGAACGAGAGGCGGGAGAGCAGAGGAAGAAGGCGAAAAGGCAAAGGTCAAAGGCAAAGGCGTACAGCCTTACAACCTCAGCCTAGACTGGCCCACACCAACAGAAAGTGGTTGGGGTCAATCCCCTCACTCTGCAACCTGTGCCTGTGACTCCCAAGTTTCAGAAGCTTCTCTCCTTACCCTCCCTCGCCCCCTTCCCAGGAGGGTCTCTGTTCTCACCAAGCAGCAAGGAAACAGGGCTGCTCCAGAATAACCCCCTCAGGTTGCTTCTCAAGGACCTCACCTAGTTCCATTGAAATGTTAATGTTAGCAGCCAGGCTGCAGCCCTTAGTAGATGGGGGAGGGGCATCTGAGATGAATTGTATCTCAGAATACAAAGGCATGCAGCTGTACCAGTGGATATTCTACAACCAGGTATATATTTCCCCAAGCCTTCACAAGATTTTTGTCTTTACTTCATGGTTGTTTTGTGTATTAGCCTTTAGACTTATTAGAGAGCCATGCGTACTTGCTTGGAGGCAAACAGCATTTCTCTCTGGTCTAATTACTTAGAGATCCAATGTGGCCAGGTAAATATACTGGTAAGATCTATCTAGTCCCACAGTGATTGTGGTAGCATGAGAGAAAATATTAATACCAGCTAACGTAGAATACATAGTAAGTTATACTGTCACATTCAAACTGTTTTCCTTCCCTTATCTACAAAGTGGCCTGCAGAAGGCAACTCCAGGCAAGATGCAGAGGCTCTGGGCAACAATATATGGCAACAGTGAACAAAATGTAATTACTCTCAAAAATGGAATTTTCCTTAAAAACATGATTGCATTTGATTTTTATATTAATAATTGGCATTATATGCTCCTCCCATACTAAGTCAACTGAAAGCGAGATACCGCCAACAAACTGAGGAGGAATCTTCTAGGGATTGCATGCAGTATTCCTAGAGCACAAGCTTCGTCTTTAACATCCATGAAAAAAAGACAAGAAGTCTCTGGGCGGCTCTTCCATTTGTTGGTGCAGTTCTAGGATGGATGTTCTTATGTAATTCATGAGAAAATATCAGATGCTTTCCTAGACTACGCAGGAAGTTTTGTTTCTTTTGTAACCATATCAGGATTGTGTAATGATAACTTTTAAATGAATGGTTATAATACAGAGACATATCCTACAAATTTAATAATGGTCACTATGAGCAGCAGTATGCAATAAGGTTTCCCCAGCAGGGACATATTCTTTCTGGAAGGGGAATTTAATTATCTAGCTTGACTACTGTGTAATTCAAACACTAGCTATTGCAGCTCTTTTGTGTTACACAGTGGTGTTAGTGACAGACCAAAGAGCAATGGTTACCACTGCTCTGCAAACCCGCAGAACTGAACTGCCTTGTGCTGGCTTTTACCCAAATTTTGAACTAATATCCAGTTCTTTATGCATTTCTTCCTCATAAATGATGCAGCATACATGAAAATGGTGGGTATTTTAATTATGTGATGATTATCTTCCATCTCTCTCAGTTCCTTGCATTTTTAAATTTGAGCTTTTTCATAGAGGTAGGGGGTTCAGAAATCAAAATACCGTGAACTCAAACATTTAGCAGAGAGAAAAGCCAGGTTCACTACAAAACCCGCCTACCTGGCCCCTCCCCAATTTAACCCCACTCTCTTGAGCAATTGCAAAATTTTACCCCAAGTTTCCAAAGGGGAAAAATACTATATTAATCCAATTCATTGTTACAACAATGCAGGTATTCTGAAGTGTGTAATTAGCCTGTTGAAAGGGTGGTAATTCCATGGGAGGAGATGATGGGGTGGGAAGAGAAGGATCGGAAGACAGAGCTGCTGGGATGGGGGGGGGGGGGGAGGGCATCTGGGGCATTTGGCTCTGAGATGTTCTATGTCACTTGACCTTCCTTTGGTTGCTGAGTGCAAGAGGAGGTGGAGTTGAGCATAAGCTGGTCCAGTCAGTGGAACACTAGTTAGAATCTAAGTTCTTAGTTGTTATAGAAAATGATGGGCACTTTCTGTTAGTTTCTACATATGTAATATTAATTGATTAGTGAAAAAAGTTACCAAAGTTAAAGAACTTTGATCCTTGAATTTCTGATCTATCCCTTCATATTAAGATACATAATGACTTTTACAGGTGTGTGAGTTTATATGAGCAAAAGGGAAAGTCATGTTGTCTCTCGGGGGTTTTATAGAGATATTGCAGTGATCATTGATTTGATAAATAATTTGTAAATAAATTACAATTTATAAAAAACTAAGAAATAAGTGAGAATATTATTAATAAGTAAGAATGGGACTTAGAGTGAAATCTAAGCCTCTAAACTCTATTGCTTTGGAGTGAATCTATATTCTATGCTTTCATGGTGTGATAGGGAGATAAGGCTGATTTATTCATCCTGGCATTTTCTTGTGCACAAATGTCTCCCCTCTCCATCCAAAAAAATATGCTTGCTGGCATTTCTTGTAAATTTCTTCTTTCTCTCTCTGCTGAAGTGAGACCGAAGGATGCGTGTGTGTAACAGTTTACACTATTGTTGATATTGCAAGTAATATACAATCACTGTACTTTTCTGTGTAGATGGCGAGGCAAATAGTAGTTTAGTACTTGGCTTAGATTTTAGAAGCTGTTCCCAGAGACAGCCTGCATCATCAGACCATAATGATCATATGAACTTCTCTCTCCATGATTAGACCTTTCCCTGAAAGTCATCACCTTCAGAAAATAAAATCTGTGATCATTCTCATCTGACACATGCCACGATACAGGCTGTTCTCTTCCAGATTTATCCTAGACTTCTTAGACCCCTTACTAATTTTTTGTTATTCAGGAAACAGTCAAGTAATGCATTCTTCTGTCCAATAAAGTCTCACAAGTTTGATTTTATATAAAACTACTTGCATTCAAGAGGAAGTTTGAGTCACCTTCTAGAGTTGTTCTCTGCTTCCCGACAGAATATTCCTCTGTCTTTGCTGTGATGTGAATTGTTCATGCTTATTTTCTAACACTGTGATTTTTTTGTTGGTTTGTATAGTAATTTACTACATCTAGACATGAAAGGAAAGACATGTTATGTGATTTTGCTACACGTAGCGGTGTGCAAGGCTTACTCTTGACTCTGCACTCAAGGATCATTCCTAGCGGGCCTTAGGGGACATATGGCGTCTGAGGGATAGAATCTGGGTTAGCCACGTGCACGGAAACACCAGACCTTCAAGGCAGGACTTTTAAGAGAGACAGAATAGTTATTCACATGTTATGAACTAAAAAGAAGCAGGGAGCTTTCACTCTCCTTCGCCTTGAGAGAATCATTAGTTTCCCCCGTGCCAGGCAGGTGCACGCAGTAGTTGGATAGAATGTTGGTCAGGACAGGCAGAGCTGATCTTCCAGCAACACAAGTCTACAGCAGCAAGAGCAAGTGAAGAACTGGGTAGGGCCAGGGAGATGTTATGGAAGTGAAGAGCTGTGGCTCAGACCAGAGAGATGTTATGGTGAGCAGAGAGAGAGGCCAGAGATACAGTGCCTGCATACAGGTAATTCAGGAGCTTTAGATTCAGTGAGCAAAGGCGTCTACTTAGGCTTGTGGGGAAGACTCAGGAGTAAAGTACCTGCCTTAGGGCCTGAGCCCAGGGCTTTGTTCTTGACACTGACCAGATGTCAGCTGCTATACTATCAGCACTCTCACTTGTGATCCCTGGGGCCACAGCTAAAGTGTATGACCCTGTTTTGAGCACTGCAACTGAAATTGCTGAGTCTTTCAGCCAAGAGTGAGCCTAACTTTTCATGACAGCACTGTTAAAGAGAAGGGAAGAGCTACAGGGAAACTACCTCCCCAATACCTTTCTCTTATAAAAGGCATAGCATTGAATCGATTCAAATGATTTAATTCTAGGTAATATTGTTCCATTACAATATGTTGGTCGTGTTGAGCCCCAACCAACTCATTTTTTGTTTTGTGTATTAGGAGATTATTTTGAACAAAGAAAAAAAAATCCTCTTGTAGTGGCTTTTATTTCTAGAAGGTCTTGGTTCTGGCAGGCTGGAGTCTCCCTTGCAGGGAAATTGGTTATATTTTCAACTAAACTGTGTGTTCAGAAGGCTCATTCACCTTCTGAACTGCTTCCCTACAAAGCAAAACCTGATGATAGTGCTAATTTTCTGGCAAAGAATGTTTAATTTGGGAGTTGGGTTTCTTTTGCGTCTCAGAGGTCTACAGAATGCTCAATACATCTAAAGTCTTGCACGGCACACTTGTGACAGGCAAATATAATGGGGCTAAGTATTCTGCCCCCAGTGAAGTTGGAACACTCAGAAAACACACTCAGTTTGGAACTCTCAGATTTTATACTTCAATTTGACAACAAAATGTATTGCTGAGAATGAATATATGGTTATGTGCCTCCTGAGCTTCTGTGGTAGAAGAGAATAACCAGGTGTATCCAGTTGTTTAAATAATGATGGATTTATGCATTAAGCAATGGCAAGCTCCCAATGGCTTGATTTTCACTTACATTACTCAGGTTAAGTGTCCCGATTTCACTTTCTTGGGAAGATACGCTAAAAGCAGGTCCCCTAGAATTTCACCTTGAGAATTCAGCAGTTTCCTTCCACAGCTTTTTTGTTGCAGGCTTCTTCTGCTGCTTACAACAGTATATGGAAGCAGACCGAGGTTTGCTCTCGGAGATTGGAAACTGCGATTAAGTGACCTCAGCCCAGTAGTAGACACTCAGGTCCTGCACTGAGGCAGTGGGGCTAACTTCTGTGATCTAATTTAAAAACCATCCTTCCCTCCCCAAATATACATCAAGTCGGATGAATTCTGCTTTGCGAATTCAGGATCATCTATCAGTAAGCACAATAGTTTTTTTTTTGGGTCATACTCAGTGATGCTCAGGGTTACTCCTGACTCTGCACTCAGGAATAACTCCTAGTGGTGCTCGGGGGACCATATGGGATGCAGGGGATCGAACCTGGGTGTCGAGGATGCCGCCGGGGTCGCCAACAGTGCGGGAAAGCGAAGTTCTCTTCTACCCTCCAAAGCCGGCGGGAATGGATGAAGACTCAGGAATCCGATGCAGTTTTAAAAGGCTTTACTTATCACAGGTTCCAATATATAATCCAAGAGCAGGGAAAACCTCCGGACTCTGGGTTACCAGCTAGGTCCCAGCCACGTGTAGGCCAAGATGGCTGCCACCATGTGCTGAGGCCCAACAGAGAATGGAGAGGATAGAGAAACAAAATGCCAAGGGAAGCCAAAATGGCAGAAAGAGGAAAGGGGCGAGAGAGAGGAAGCAGGCTGGTTTTATACCCCTGCATCTCAGACCTCCCACTATTATGGGAAGCAGGAAGGGTCAAATGCACTTAGATAATTTCTCCAAGCACCTCACCTGTATCACTGTATCACTGTCTTCCCCTTTCATCGTTGATTTGCTCGAGCGGGCACCAGTAACATCTCCATATGACCTGTCTCATGCAAGTAGAGCCCAAGGGCACTTGCTTGCTACAGGGAACATAAAGAGCCTCAAACCATTCCATCAGGTCATGGGAATGAGGTCTATAATTGTTACTTGTATCTGGCATATCAAATATGACACAGGTAGCTTGCCAGGCTCTGCCGTGTCTAGCATACTCTTGTAGTCATCTCAAAATCCAGCATTTATTGATGAACCACGCGGCCGCTTGTGGCTGTGATAGGCTGGTCTACTGGGTGGAATTCTGACGAGGGGGAAGTCCAGATGTGGAAAATGGAGGTCTTCATGGGAGTGGGAGGTTGTCTGGCTTGTTGTGAGGCTCTGCTGGGGTGGCAGGCCAGGGCTAGAACCTGCCATCCCTCCCAGGCGCTTCATGAGTGGCTGGGTACAGTGAGAAACCAGTAGCAGCTCTGCCCCATGTAGGTCAGAGCACCTCACCTAGGCCCTATTATATGCTAATGTTTTGAGCCAAGATCTGCCTGTAAAAGCCTTTTATAGGGTAGAGAAGGGGGTTTCTGAGATGGCATGTCTCTGTACCAAAGACTAATACTAATGCCAGTTAAATATTTCTCCAAGCCTTCACAAGAGTCTCGTCTACTTCACAGTAGTTTTGTATTTTAGTTGCCTTTTGAGTTATCAGGGGCCATGCTTGCTTTCTTGGAGGCAAACAGCATTTCTCTCTGGTCTAATAACTTAGAGATCCAATGTGGCCAGGCAAATATGCTGGTAAGATCTAGCTAGTCCCACGATGATTGTGGTAGCATGAGAGAATATTTATACCAGCTGGTACAGAATACATGGTCAGATAAACTGCCACATTTAGACTACCCGCCTATCTATGAAGTGATTTGCAGGAGGCAATCCAGGGCAGATGCAGAGGCTCTTAGAGGAGTCCTGCAACACCTGGGTCTGCTGCTTGCAAGGCAAACGCCCACCTTGCTGTACTATCGTTCCAGCCCCTGTAAGCACACTTCTGAAATAAACTCAACCTTTCTTTTTGTTTAGCTTTGTTTTGGCCATACCCAGTGTTCAGAAAACCATATGGGTTGTCAGGGATTGAACCCAGGTTGGCGGCATTTGGGGGCAAATTCCTTTATTACTGTATTATCACTCTGGCCCTAAAGTCATCCATTTTTATTTCATCATAGCACATCCCCCCTTTCAAGCTTGTTTCTTTTCCTCAGCTGTCCTGTCATACAGGTACCAGCTGACCGTGCCACATGGTCTTAATCTGTGCACCCCGGCCAGGTATGTGTTTTTCACCTGGGGCACCTTTTAAATACCCTGAGTACCCCCTCCCCCATAACGTTAACCCTTTAGCACTAAATGTTTTTATTTTTAATCTTTTTATTTATAGTTTAGGAGCCACACCCAGGAATGTTCTGGGCTTCTGTCTCTGCACTCAGGGGTCACTCCTGGCAGTGCTCAGGAAAACCATATGGTGTGCTGGGGTTGAACAGGGGTCTGCCACAGGCAAAGAAGCCTCTCATTGCACTGTCCCTCCAGCCAGGAGGCCTCACCAGACGCTTTCTAAAGGATCTCGTCCTGGATTTTTTCCGCAGCTAACCTTATGTCTGCTAGGTCCCCTGCCGGCCAGCTGTGTTCCCTCACATTCAGAAACACAGCCATTTGTTTCTCATGAGCACCACGCCACTGACTACTGCAGTCCAGCCTGAATGTTTACATTGCTAAACCAATTACTGTTTATTCCATCCATTTTGTTTGACCCTACGTGGATCTTTGTCTCACAGAAGCACGTCTGCTTCAAGATATTCGCTGAAATGAAGGCGCCCAGGCTAGTTTGCTCAGCAAAGGTATTCTGTAGTCATTAGGATTTCTCTGCTCTTGTTTATCTGTCTTTCTGTTCATTCTGGGACCTCATGTGGAAGGTTTTTTGGCTCCGGTGTTCCTTAGCTCGGTGTTGCTCAGCCTTCGTCTGCTCTAGGTCCTCTTTCAAGCTTGCTTCTTTTCCTCAGCAGTCCTGTCATACAGGTACCAGCCGACCGTGCCACACCTGGTCTAAATCTGTGCAGCCCGGCCAGGTATGTGGATTCTCACCTGTGGCCCCTTTTTAAATATCCTAGGTACCCACAGGAACATGTAGCCCCCGATTGACAAGCAGTACTGTTATCATCTAGACCAGGATTATTAGACTGATAGCAAAAAAAATTGCTTTCTAAATGGAATTTTTTTAAGTCAGGGCTTTAAGAAAATTAGTCATATTATCAGTGCTACCAGCTTGAAATATTTATTGGTTTTGTAACAGGATGCAGTTGTCATTTTTGACAAGGATACCTGTTTTTATGACTCACTGTCTTTTTATTCGGGGCCTTTCTAGAAGTGCTTACTGCTCCGGGACTTACTCTCAGTGAGGCTGGGTGGGTTGCTCAGTGCTCTGGCCTGAATGTATGGGACTTCTCTGGCCTAGTGTGCTGCAGACACCAGGGAGACCTGGGTGATGTCTTGAGCGTCACCAGGCCAATACTCAGCAGAGCTCGGGAGCCGCATGGCACCAGGAGCAATAATCAGAGCCTTGCACATGCAGAGGATGTGTTCTTGCCCACCTAGCTTGCGCCTGACCCCGTATTTTGTAAAAGAGTACTCATATTTTTATGTGGAAATAGTGTTATTCCAATTTAATTTAGTACTAAATCATCCTGTATCTTAAAGAATAGCCCAGTAAATCTGCTTTTTATTAATAAGTATTCTTAGTTTTTAAGTGAGCAGAGCTTTTTTGTAAAACAATTTTTTCCTGAATCAAGTTTTAAATCCCCAGATGGTAGAATAGTTACTTGAATAGGTACAGAATATATGGATTGTGTACTGTGGCTGTATTTAGCATGAGATCAAGATTTCTACACAAAACAGCCAAGTTCTGTTTTACTTCGCTTCAGTTGGGGAATAGAGTGAAAAAATAGTCTTTGACCTTTTCTTTCCTGTATGTGAGATATTTTCAATCAAGGCACACAAAAAATATCATTGAAGTCACATCTAAGGTTAAATTCAGAATTAGTCAAAAGAAAATTTTTTATCAGCTTCCATGTCTAGAATTATTTCCTTTTATTATATTTACATATGTTTATATATGTATATGTGTATATAGACATAAATATGTCTATATACATAAATATGTATATATGTATATTTGTATATGTGTATATATACCTCAATATATATTGGGGTATATATATACCTCAAATATATATATACCCCCAATATATATATATTTGAGGTATATATATAAATATAATATATATATATATATTTGAGGTATGTATATATATATATATATTTGAGGTATATATATATAAATATGTATATTTATATATATATTTGACATGCCAAATACCAGTAAAAATTATAGATTCATTCCCATGGCTTTATGGAATGTTTTGAGGCTCTTTATGTTCCTGGAGTGGGCAGATGCAGATGCCCTTGGGATATCAAGCATATGACAGGACATTTTGAGATATTACTGGTGCCCGCTTGAGTAATCGATGATCTACGGAAGTCTAGTGATCAAGTGTATATATACATAAATATGTATATATGTATTTTTTGGGTAAGGGGATGTTGAGCCCCATGCAGCTGTGTTCAGAGCTTACTCATGGCTTTATGCTTATGGATGTTCCTACAGCGCTCATGGGGGCCATTTGTGGTACCAATTGTCAATCTGGGCTGGGCTGTGTGCAAGGTGAGTGCTTCACTTACTGTACCAAGACATATTCTGGACATATGTCTAGCATTCTTAAAGTGCTGACATGATTCGTGAAAATGATATCAAGTCCTAAGTTATCCTTCACACTGTATTTATTTTTAAAATATTTTGGTTTGTTCATAACACTTCGGATTATCTTCATAGTGTTGCTTTCTAAACTTTGTTAAATGTTTCTTTTCATATCTCTGGTGATTAGTAATCCCTTACTATTTTTAATCCTAGTAAATTCATCAGAGACTCTATAATCTGTCAGTAGATAGATAAATATATTTTCTTGGTCATCACTAAAATTTCTGTAAAGGATATATTTGTGGAGATTTTATAATCAATGTGCTCTGTGGAATGTGCTTTGTAGAATGTTATATGTTCTATCAACAAACATTAATGTGTCTGTCACTGGGAATTCAAGAGAAATGAAAATGTTGAAAGAGAAAAACATCCCTACTCTTATGAAAATCATATTTTATTGCAGGAGACTGTTAATATCACAGTAGCAGGGAACATTATATCATAGACTAGAAGGTGGTAGTTGTTGGCGTGTAACATTAACCATGCAGAACAGACAGTGTGCCAGGAATAAGGCTATAGTTCAAAACAGATGCTATTGGAAAAAAATGGGAAAGAATGGGTTGGAAAAATATTTGAAAACGGCTATGGAAGTAAATTGTGCAAATGCTTGGGTATTGAGAACTACTTCCAGAAGATGAAAGAACAAGTACCACATCCCAGTGATTGGAGACATTTGAGATTGACCAATAGTCCATAATGACTAGAGAATTTGGAGTAGTAAATTATATAGCCAAAGCTTAAAACATAATGAAGTCAGACTTTGTAGGTGATGTCGAGTTTTGTGTCTTATCTTTAAGTAAAGATTTGGGACATAGAAGTAATATGTTATCATTTAAGATGGTTTCTCTAGCTCACAGTGGACTGGGGCAATGTGGGTATGGATGCAATCAGCAAGGAGTTTTAAAAAGAAAACCAATTCAAACAGGGGTTGATGTGTGTTACCGAGAGCAGAGAAGATACTAGTGGTGAAATGGTGGGAAAAACTCATTATCTATGTCTACTTTGAAGATAGGAAAAGTAGTATTTGCAAATGAATTAGACATAGGGCAAGAAGAAGATTGTGTGAAGAGTAAGGAAGTGAAGTGGAGAAAGATGGAAAATCTGAAGTGCTCTTATTGGAGAAAAAGACGGTAAGTGGGACAGGATCAGTTGGCTATGAGCAAAGGAGATTTTTAGGCATGTAATATTTAGGATTTGTATTCACATCCAAGTTAAGATGCCTGTTGCAGGACTCCTAAGGGCCGCTGCATCTGCTCTGGATTGCCTCCCGCAAATCACTCCGTAGATAAGGGGTAGTCTAAATGTGGCAGTTTATCCGACCATGTATGCTGTACTAGCTGGTATAAATATTCTCCCATGCTATCACAATCATCGTGGGACTAGCTAGATCTTACCAGCATATTAGCCTGGCCATGTAGGACACCTAAGTAATTAGACCAGAGAGAAATGCTGTTTGCTTCCAAGCAAACAAGCATGGCTCCCTGATATACTCAAAGGCAACTAAAATATAAAACTACAATGAAGTAGAGGAGACTTGTGAAGGCTTGGAGAAATATTTAACTGGCATTGGTGTTGGTCTTTGGTACAGTGACATGCCATCTCAGAAACCCCCTTCTCTACATTACAAAGGCATTCCCGGCTCAAAACATTAGCACAGTAAAGGCCCTAGGTGATATGCAGGGAGGGATTACCTAAGGGCATTGGACCCTCCCTGCTTTCCATAACAGTGGGAGGAAGGTCTGAGTTACAGGGATATAAACTAGCCGGTTCCCGGGTCTCCCTTCCTTCTTCCTTGTGGGATTTCTCCTTGTGAGCGTTCATTCCCCTTGGAAGCTTTTACACGTGGTGGTCGCCATCTTGGCCTACACGTGGCTGGGGTTCTAGCCTGGAATCCTAAGCATCGGGTTTTTCCTTTTTGCTAATTTGTATGCCTAAACTTGTGATAAGTAAAGCCTTTAAAACTGCATCGGATTCCTGAGTTTTCATCCATTCCTCGCCAGCTTTGGAGGTAGAAGGGAACTCGCTTCCCAGCACTGTCGGGACCCGGGGGGCTCCCTGACATTTGACGCCCTGGCGTGGGCACCACGAACATCATCTGGTCTAATTATCATCGGACAGAGATCATCTGCCTCCGAACCGTGAGTAAAATGATGGATATCTCATGGTATAGATACATTGTATCTTTTATTGGCTCAGAACCATACATAGCCCAGTCTATAAAGTTCCTTTCTGAGAACTACTCTATCTTTTCACAAATCATCTGGGTCCTTGCGATTTTTAAACTGTACCTTTGTGTAAGGACAATGTTTAATAGAGAGAAGGAAGAAAGTAATAAATTGAATGCAATCTTAAGGGACGAGGTTTACTCAGCGATTAAAGAAATAAGTGAGGATCATAAAAATTCAGGTAGACTGGTCTTAAAGCTTGAGGATAAAATTATTAAACAGAATTTAAAATTTGAGGAAAAATTAGAAGAAAAGAATTTAAAATTCAAAGAAAATTAGAAGAACAGGATTTAAAATTCAAAGAAAAATTAGAAGAACAGGATTTAAAATTCAAGGAAAAATTAGAAGAACAGGAAAGTAAAATTATTAAACAGGATTTAAAATTTGAAGTAAAGTTTGAAGAGCAGAAGAAGGATATCGATAAAATCAGCACTATCTTAGAGGAAGAAATTGACAAACAGAGAGATAGAATAGATGGACAGAAAGAGGAGGTTTGGAAGTTACACATAAGATTGAAAGAACAAAAGGAACAAATATATAGGAAACTTGAAAACTTAAACCAATAAATGAATGTGTTACGCAGGGAGATTTCTGATTTCATAACTTATCAATCAGGACCTAGCGCATACCCAATACTGAGGCGTGAACCAACTAAAAGCCGTTCACAAACACGCCCCAAGGCTGTAAACTTGAAAAAAGGTGTATACATTCCCAGCAAAAAAAATCTAAAAAGAATTCTAATGTGGCTGATAACTTAGAGGAGGAACAGGAAAACCCAGAGGAGGCAAATTCCCAAGCTGAAAATCTCCCCAGAGTTAATACCCTCAATGGGGTAGATGTTCCTCTGCCAGATACTACAAGCTCTGATGAGGAAGAACGGGAGGAACAGGTTAGCTCGAATCAAAGAGCAAAGCGCAGCAATCTTTCTCATGACCAATCTAAAAGATAAAGTAAAACCGATTCATGAAGACTTAAAAATTGAGTCAATAACCCCATTTAGGAAGGCTTGCGACAGGTTTGGAATATCAAGTCCTTATACTTTAAAATATTTAGCTGATTGGAGCGAAAATAGTCAGTGGGTATTGGGAGACTTTGAAATGGTAGCCCATACTTGTCTAAACAAATCACAGTACATGCAATGGCAAATGTGGTATGCAGATGGGGTTAACCGAATATTGACACTTTAAGAGAAAAGGAATCAGGCCATACTATAACTTTTGCCATGCTAAAAGGTGAAGGTGAATGGCAAAAGAAAGCAAAACAAGCGACATTACCTGAACCTATTTTTAAAATTTGTTCGGGAGACAGCATTAAAAGCGTGGGAAAGAGTAGGTTCCGACCCAGAATTTCTAGGTAGCTATACGAAAATTTGCCAGGGTCGTGATGAACCATACTTTGATTTTGTTGGGAGATTATGTGAAACAATCAAAAGACAGGTTCAAGACCCAACCACTCAAGAAGTCCTAAAACGAAACTTAGCATATGAGAATGCTAATCAAAAATGTCGAGCATTACTATATAGTATTAAGGAAAAGGATGACCTCATGGGGTATCTAAAGGCCTGTAGAAATGTCGGTTTAACCTCCCATAGAACACAGGATGATATAGAGGCTTATCCCATACAGCAGGAGGATCAGGAGAGGGATGAAATATCAAACAGCTTTAGGGGAGAAACAATAAACTTCAAAGGATAAACAATAATCGGAGAAACTATTCTAATAATCGCAACTCCACCCCTCAGAGGGCCCCACCTGGACCATGCCCAAGGTGCAGAAAAGGAAAACATTGGGCCAGAGACTGTCGGTCTTGGAGGCGAAGTCAGCCTCAGGCTTCATCTGGACAAATAACCTGCTTTAGCTGCGGAAAGAAGGAACACACCCGTAAAGATTGCCCCTCTTCTAAAACTATCAATACAGGGCAACATTCTAATAATCCCTTTATAGGAAATGTTACATGGACCCCCTCCCAGGGTCCACAAGCTCCGCAGGCTCAAATAACATCTATGCCTCCCCTAATGCGGGAAACTGGGTGGGGGCCAGCCCCAGGCCCAGCTGAATCCAGGGCACTCTCCTTCATTCCACCTGCCCAGTATCCTCCGAATCAGAATCCACAGAATTACAGTCAATAAATACTCTCTGGCCTACCCCATCAGGCAATGGCAGTCTCGACATTCTATGCCCTAAGACTGTCACAATATACCCAAGTCAAGACCCCTACATGCTAAAAACAGGGATAAAAGGACCTGCTCCCCAGGTAGTATGGGTTTAATTCAGGGAGCGATTGGCTGAAATTTAAGGGAATTATGGTGCATTTCGGACTTCTGGATCCTGAATCTCATGGAGAGATAATACTGTCAATATCTGTGCCAACTAAATGGACTTTTAAAAAAGGGGAACCACTTGCTAAACTATTATTATTTTTTGAGGATCCGTGTAGTCAGTCCAAACACCCCTAGAACTGGTGGCTTAAACAGTACCAACCATTCTGCCAACTTCATTGTTGGTTATACAGCCACACAGAACCAAGCCCACCAGCCACCTGCTAACTATCTAGTTGGGTACACTACCAAAATTTCTCAGGCCAAGCGGCCGGTTATACCCATCGAAATCTATAAAAGGAAATCCAAAGGCATGTTGGATACAGGGGCAGACATATCCATAATCTCCACCAAGTATTGGCCCTCTAACTGGGCCCTAAAAGAAAGTGTCCCATAGCCTGAGCGGGTAGGCAATATCTCCTCCTCTCTTCTCCGACAGAGTGCGAGGTGGCTGCCATGTATTTGCCCTGAAGGGAATGTGAGCCATGGTCCAGCCTTATATAGCCCCTATGCCTTTAACTTTATGGGGTCGAGACATACTGGAGCAGTGGGGGCAGTAATCCACATACCTCGTCCAATCCCCCGTCGAGCACCAATTCCAGCTCTCCATAATAAGCCTAACACCGGGAGTAACCCTTTTTAATTGTGCCGCTGTGGTTAAGCGCCCACCACCTATCCATATTCAGTGGAAGTCTGACAAACCTATATGGACACCACAGTGGCCCCTCAATACCAAAAAAGTTAGAGGCGCTAACAATCTAGTGGAAGAACAGCTGAAATTAGGACATATTGAGGAAACGTTTTCAGAATGGAATTCTCCTGTTTTTGTAATACAGAAAAAATCAGGCAAATGGCGTTTGCTGATTGACTTAAGAAATGTAAATTCTACTATGGTCCCCATGGGAGCCCTACAACATGGGCTCCCCTCTCCAGCAGCTATTCCTAAAGATTGGCCGCTAATTATCATAGATTTAAAAGACTGCTTTTACAGCATACCTATCCACCCAGATGATCGGAAAAGGTTTGCATTTTCAGTCCCTTCCATTAATCATAAACCTTTACGTAGGTTTCAGTGGACAGTATTGCCCCAAGGGATGACTAATTCACCTACGATGTGTCAACACTTTGTTGATGAGGTTTTGCGACCCATTCGTGCTAAATTTCCTGGTGCATACATCATCCACTACATGGATGATATCCTGCTAGCTTGTGATAATTCCAGAGATCTCCAGAATTTATATAATGATGTAATGACAGTTTTACCAGAGGCTGGCTTACAAGTAGCTCCGAAAAAATTCAGATGCAGCCTCCATATGAATATTTGGGCTATGCTCTTGACCGCACTACAGTGCGCCCTCAAAAAATTTCCATTAGTCAGAAAGGGCTCAAAACCTTGAATGATTTTCAAAAACTGCTGAGGGATATCAACTGGGTGTGCCCCTCCCTTGGTATTCTTAACTGTGAGCTCAGTAACCTGTTCCACACCCTTGAAGGTGATCCTGCTTTAAATAGCCCAAGGCAGCTAACTCCTAAAGCTCAGAAGAAATTAGATTTTTTCATGGATCGGCTTCAAAAATCTTTACCTCTCCAGATTTAATCCCGGAGAAAAGGTATGGTTCTTGGTCTTCAACACTCCCGAGTCTCCAACTGCTGCTATAGCCCAATTATCTGGACCGTTAGAATGGGTTTACTTACATAACAAGCAGAATCATACTGCTACACCTTACCTTGAGATGATAGCTAACCTTATAATTAAGGGAAGATCAAGAACCCAAGTATTACTTGGACATGATCCCCATGTAATTGTACTACCTGACCCTAAAAAAAGAAATTGAAGCTGTTTTACCACTCAGTGAAATCCTTCAGAGAGCTTTAGCAGATTTTTCAGGAGAAATATCTTATCATTACCCAGCTGGAAAAACCTGGGAATTTCTGAAAAGGACACCTTTTGTAATTTCCACCATTGTCCGCTCCTCTCCCATTCCTGATGCTCCAGTATATTATATTGATGGCTCCTCATCAGGAAGGGGTGGAATTACAGGTCCTTCGTTGACCACTACTGTACATACAAATTATAAATCTGCCTAACAAGTGGAACTCGCCACCCTGATACATTTACTATCCCATGTACCTGGCCCATGTAATGTGGTGGAGTGATTCTGCATATGTAGTTGGTTTATTTCCTGGAATTGTCACTGCTTCTTTAAATGCCCATAATCCTATAATTCAGGAGCTACTCCATAAACTACAAGATCTCCTCCGAAATAGAACATTCCCTATATACATCTCCCACATCCGCTCTCACAGCCGACTCCCGGGCCAATGGTTCGAGGAAACGAAGCAGCAGATCTCTTGGCAGCACCAGTATTTAAATCAGCTGAGGAAGAGCACCAGACTCTACATACAAATGCCCGCCGCCTTCATGTACACCATGGCATCCCATGGAGACAAGCTAGACAAATTGTCCGCAACTGTCCTGTCTGTGCTCCTTTACATTGTACATCTCATGTAGCAAGAGCAAATCCTCAAGGTACAGACAAACCAATTGTGGCAGATGGATATAACTCATTCTAACTTATTTCCCAACAAACCTTTCCTTCATGTGGTCATCGATACATATTCCCGGTTCATATGGGCTGTTCCTATGACGTCTGAAAGAGCTAAATCTGTTTGTTCATTTTTACTCCAGTGCTTCTCCGTCATGGGTATTCCCCATACCATAAAAACAGATAATGGTCCTGCTTACACCAGCAAAACCTTCAAATCCTTTTGCGAGGAATGGCAGATCAAACATATTACAGGAATTCCATATAATCCACAAGGACAAGGAATAGTTGAACGTGCCCACAGAACGCTTAAAACCCAGCTATTAAAGCAACGAAATTCAAGTATGCCTCCAATGGATTCTTTATCTTTAACATTATTCACCTTAAACTTCTTAAATATACCTCAAGGAGATCCCTATACCGTGGCTGAACGTCACTTTCAAGAAGATATGCAAACTCAAAAACATTCAATTCACCTATCTGGGTGAAAATTGATGATAAATGGATTGCAGGTCACCTCCTCATTCGGGAAGAGGCTATGCTTTCATTTCTACAGACAATAACCCTGCCAAAAAACTCTGGGTTCCTCTGCGACTTGTTAAGACTAGAATTCTCCAAAAAATCAGAAAACAACTAATTCTTTCAATATAAAGTCTTAAATTTTAAATTGCAAGTTGCTGTTTAAACTTCCTGGATTGGTCATTTTAATAATGATCCTGTTTTGCAGTCTGTAATCATGGTTCATGTCTAATATCTTGCCTTACAGCCTAAATATTTTCTTTCTTACATAAAAAAAGGTGGAAAAATGGGTGGACTCTGAATATAGTGCTCAATGTCAATATGTTTCAAGGACTAATGTTAAAGTTTCCTTTTTTAATGTTTTGCTCACAGGTATTTGCAGAAAAAGAACTTCGCTGCTGCAGATTCTTTCTATGTTGCTTCGAGGCTTTGGACTCTGATCACAGTGCTCATTACAAAAATGTTTGCTAAATCAATGAAAAATTGTTTTTCTAATGATTCTGTTCACAGGATGAGATATTCGAATCCAGTAAACCTGCGCTACAGTGCTCAATACTCGAGACTCCTAAAACAGTGCTCGCTAAAAAATTTAATAATTTGCAAAACTAATTTTTCCCAATGCTCTATTCACAGGAAAAGACACTTTCTCACCATCATTTGCCGGCTTTATATTCATGAAGCGCTTGACTCATTACCATTTATCACCCTAAATGGGTCACATATACAGCTGTAAGATATTGATCAATCAAATGTATGTGTGCGTGTGTGCATGTTGTGGCCACCATTATGTTTGTGATTAATGTTGTGTCTATGTTATGTCTCAACTACTACCTTCTCAATTTCTGACCACTACAAACCTCTATTACATTCATCAGCTCCACTGCTGATCCACTAGATTTATCAATTTTAAAATCATCAATTCTCATACTTATTTCCCTGCTCCACCCATGTTGGAGCTTCTTTATGTTCTTCTCTCCATCCCAGACTTGGATCCCTACAAAGCCTTAAAATCTCTACTTGTGATTAACCTCGAAAAGTGTTTTTTGTCTCGCCTAAGCTACAGGTACAGTTACGGTGCCAATGTTCCCTTGCTGAAGAAGCCCTGTAAGACGCCCACACCGATGTTCCAGACACCTGCTCCAGCGCTCAAGACTCCTGTTCCAGAGTTCGAGATATTACACCGATGTTCCTGACACCTGTTCCAGCACTCAAGACTCCTGTTCCAGAGTTCGAGATATTTGTTCCCGTGTTCCAGAGACCCGATCCAGTGTTCCTGACAATTCAACGAGTTCCTTATTGCTGCTCTCCAGAGACTCATACTCATATGATCACCGCTATTGCTGTCCCAGAAGTAGCCCCACAGACTTTGTTCCAGACACCCGACTTTACATCACGATCACGATCTTCCCGTTAATCATCTATTTGCTAGAGCGGGCACCAGTAATATCTCCAGATGTCCTGTCTCATGCCAGTTGAGCAAAGGGCATCGGCTTGCTACAGGAACATAAAGAGCCTCAAACCATTATATTAGGTCATGGGAATGACCTAATATAATTGTTACTGGCATTTGGCATGTCAAATACAACACGAGCAGCTTGCTAGTCTTGCCGTATGCGGAGGCATATTCTTTAAACACCTCCAAATAAAGCATTTATTGATGAACCGCCGGGCTGTGATGGACTGGTCAGCTGGATGGAGTTCTGAAGAGAGGGAAGTCCGATGTGGAAAATGGCAGCGCCCGTGGGAGTAGGTGGGGGTTGTCTGGCTTGTTGTGAGGTTCTGCCCGGGGTGGTGGGCCAAGGCTAGAACCCACCATGCCTCCCGACTGCCTCATGAACAGATGGGCACAGGGAGAGCAAGGAACCACTCTGCCCCATGTCTAGGAGTCTCTGGACCAGCATACCTGGGCCAGATTGAGGAAGAAATTGCTGCAGGGTGGGTGTTGATGATCCGGGCTGTGATGGGCTGGTCGGCTGGGTGGAGTTCTGGGCCAGATTGAGGAAGAAATTGCTGCAGGGTGGGTGTCCGATGATCCGGGCTGTGATGGGCTGGTCTGCTGGGTGGAGTTCTGAAGAGAGGGAAGTCCAGATGTGGAAAATGGCAGCACCCGTGGGAGTAGGTGGGGGGTCATCTGGCTTGTTCTGAGGTTCTGGGCCAGATTGAGGAAGAAATTGCTGTAGGGTGGGTGTCGATGATCCGGGCTGTGATGGGCTGGTCTGCTGGGTGGAGTTCTGGGCCAGATTGAGGAAGAAATTGCTGCAGGGTGGGTGTCGATGATCTGGGCTGTGATGGGCTGGTCGGCTGGGTGGAGTTCTGAAGAGAGGGAAGTCCGGATGTGGAAAATGGCGGGCGCCGTGGAGTAAGGTGGGTTGCCGTCCTGGCTTGTTGTGAGGTACTGGGCGGATTGAGGAAGAAATTGCTGCAAGGTGGGTGTCGATGATCCGGGCTGTGATGGGCTGGTCTGCTGGGTGGAGTTCTGGGCCAGATTGAGGAAGAAATTGCTGCAGGGTGGGTGTCGATGATCTGGGCTGTGATGGGCTGGTCGGCTGGGTGGAGTTCTGGGCCAGATTGAGGAAGAAATTGCTGCAGGGTGGGTGTCGATGATCCGGGCTGTGATGGGCTGGTCTGCTGGGTGGAGTTCTGAAGAGAGGGAAGTTCGGATGTGGAAAATGGCGGCGCCCGTGGAGTAGGTGGGGGTCGTCTGGCTTGTTGTGAGGTTCTTCTGGGGTGGTACCAAGACTAGAACCCACCATGCCTCCCGACTGCCTCATGAACGGCTGCGGCACAGGGAGAGCAAGGAACCGCTCTGCCCCATGTCTAAGAGTCTCTCAACTCTGGCGCCGCTCGTGGGGGCCCAAGTCCTTCTGATCGAGGCCCAGCCCGTGGACTTTACATAAAATATGGCAAATTGACTCTCATAAATTATGGACAATGCAAACTATAGTCCATTATAATCAGACAACTAGAAACACTTTGTCATAAACTTTGCTTTGGGTCCAAAAACAAGTTAGGATCCTAAAGTAACATGTATTATCATTTTGTAATTGGAATTGTTTTTTCTTATCTTAATTTTCTGTACATTACTAAATATTTCTTACCTTTTCAATTTTATTAGTAAACTAATCAGGGGGGGTTGTTGCAGGACTCCTAAGGGCCGCTGCATCTGCTCTGGATTGCCTCCCCGCAAATCACTCCGTAGATAAGGGGGTAGGTAGTCTAAATGTGGCAGTTTATCCGACCATGTATGCTGTACTAGCTGGTATAAATATTCTCCCATGCTATCACAATCATCGTGGGACTAGCTAGATTTTACCAGCATATTAGCCTGGCCACGTAGGACACCTAAGTAATTAGACCAGAGAGAAATGCTGTTTGCTTCCAAGCAAACAAGCATGGCTCCCTGATATACTCAAAGGCAATTAAAATATAAAACTACAATGAAGTAGAGGAGACTTGTGAAGGCTTGGAGAAATATTTAACTGGCATTGGTGTTGGTCTTTGGTACAGTGACATGCCATCTCAGAAACCCCCTTCTCTACATTACAAAGGCATTCCCGGCTCAAAACATTAGCACAGTAAAGGCCCTAGGTGATATGCAGGGGGGGATTACCTAAGGGCATTGGACCCTCCCTGCTTTCCATAACAGTGGGAGGAAGGTCTGAGTTACAGGGATATAAACTAGCCGGTTCCCGGTCTCCCCTTCCTTCTTCCTTGTGGGATTTCTCCTTGTGAGCGTTCATTCCCCTTGGAAGCTTTTACACGTGGTGGTCGCCATCTTGGCCTACACGTGGCTGGGGTTCTAGCCTGGAATCCTAAGCATCGGGTTTTTCCTTTTTGCTAATTTGTATGCCTAAACCTGTGATAAGTAAAGCCTTTTAAAACTGCATCGGATTCCTGAGTTTTCATCCATTCCTCCGCCGGCTTTGGAGGTAGAAGGGAACTCGCTTCCCAGCACTGTCGGGGACCCGGCGGTGCGCCCTGACAGATGCCAAGTAAGTTGATGGAAATATCACGCTGACTTGAGATAGGTTTATGTTAGGAATAGAAACACTCCTTCCTAAATTATTGTTGCACTTTGAATTGTTTTGTAGTCTGTCAATATGAATAGACCTTGTTCTGATGAAATGTATCTCAGTTGTGCACAAGAAGAACATGGTATACATTTCAATTGCCTTTAATTTTGCATAATTTAGTAAACAATTATTGAAGAGATATGTACACAGAAATCAGAGAACACATCACTATTGGAATGTATACACCAGAGGCAATGTATGCAACTTAACAGAGAGACTTTGAGACATAGCCTATATCCACATATTGGCATTATTGACTTCAGTATTATCACCTAAAATCATAGGTCATATTGGTGTCTTATTAGATTATTCTGATTTTTTAAACTGTATATATTATATATGTATATATATATGTATATGTATATCATAGTGTGTAGCCAAATATAGACGTTGTAAATACAAACTATTACAGAACATTTAACTTGTTTTACAAAATTAATTAATATAGTAATACTGTTATAATCATGTAACATTTCATAATTTTGAAATGGCAATTAGTAATATAAAAACAGTATCTATTTTCTTCTATTTTATATTTGGTTATAAGAGAGAATATGCAGAGCTGTGGTAGTGGTTAATATAAATTTTCTGAACTATGGAGTTTTTCATCTTTATACTTTTATTCATTTAGTTAATTTATTTTTTATAGATCATAGAAATTAAATTTAATATAGAAAGAAACATGGAAAGTTGCCAGATTTTCTCTTTGAGTTACCCAGATAATTTACTAGAGATATCCATTGTCCTTAGTGTTAATCTGGGATCATTTATCATTGCACATCTTTGTATTTTTGATAAATTCTTGATAATGTAAGTGATACATTTAAGAGCTTAAGTGAATTTAAAAGAGCTCATGGCCCTGTCCAGACAGCTGACATCTGACTGCTAGTGAGAAAGCTCTGCTCCAATGGAGAGAAAGTATCTTCAGCATCATTTGAGGTGCACGCAGCTCATCAGCGAGCCCACTGCTCGCTGAAGGTGTGGGCTTCTGTAAGCTGCCTGCCATGTGTTGCTTAGATACTGCCCAAGTCCATGGAGCTGTCGCTGCCTTCCTTGTGACTGCCGGCACAAATGACTTTGAAGTCCTATATTCTTTTCAGGTTCTCTCAAGCTCAGAATATAGATACAACTATGCAGCTGTTAGGAAAAATGAAGTTATAAAATTTGCCTATAAATTTATGGACATGGAGAAGATTATGTTGAGCGAAATTAGCCAGAAGGAGAGAGACAGATACAGAATGACTGCATTTATCTGCATAACATAAATATATATGTACATATTATGATACCAATATCCAAGGTCAAGTGAAACATATATCAGGAGGTCTTGTCAAAGGTGGAAATTATCACAAACGTGTGGGAGTCAGAGGCTAGGTAAGACAGAAAATGGAACAGTGTGCTAACAATTGTCGAGGGTACTAATGCCAACCTAGAACTGAGCATTAAATACAGGCAAAAAGATACACATGACAACCCTTTAATGTATGTTCTGTAATCCATAGTCTGGAGGGGAAGGAAAAGAGAAAGAGAGAGAAAGGGAAAGAAATAAAGAACCTGCCATGGAGGAGGGCTGGGGAGGGGGAGGGAACCGGGGACGTTGGTGGTGGGAGATGGGCACTGGTGGCGGGATTTGTGCTGGAACACTGTATGACCAAAACCCAAATATGAACTTTTTAATTGTATATCTTTGTAATTGTAAAAATAAAAAATTTTAAAAAAAGAATATAGATACAGAAATCCCAGGAACTTTTGAGAACTATGTGGGACAGCATCAAGAGGAATAAAATGTACGTCATAAGGTTTTCAGAAGAAGAGAGAAATAGAAAGAAATCTCATTGGAAGAAACACTGAAACCTTCCCATGAGGAAAGAGGCGGTTGGACATCTCAGTCGAGCAGAGGTGTCTATGTAAACCCAGATAGATGGACATCACGGCACATTAAAATTAAAATGCGAAAATAAAAGAAAAAGAGTTCAAATAGTAAAAGGGCAAAAGTAGAGTTACATGTAAGGGAATCCCACAAGACTGTTCGTAATTTCTCAACAGAAACATAAAGGCCAACAAGGAGAACGGTGATATTAACACTGCCATGGAAAGACTTCCAACCGAAAAAACTCTACCCAGCTGGGTGGGCTCTCAAACCAATATGGTAAGTGATGGACTTTTCCTACAATAATTTAAAGGAATCCGTCACCCCAAAATTGGTTCTGCTAGAAATCCCTAAAGAGCAAATACATCTATAGGCAAAATCCACTTGGAATAGAGAATATACCTAAACAAGAACATAAAATGCATAAAAGAAAGAATAATATTGGGAGTCTTTAAGTCAGTTCCACTGATTCTTTTCCTCATTGCCTTCTTTTCATTTAGAGAATTTTAAAGGTCAGATAATGTAAAGTTAATTAAAATTTATATTGGTTTTCTTAAAATAGTTCTTATTTTTGTGCTAAAAATTATTGATAGATATTGCCAAAATTCCTCTTGGTATTGCACCATTTCTCAATGAACCAATATTATATGAATCTGGCTCTTTCCTTACCACAGCAATCAGTAACAATAGCAATCAATAGCAATAGCATTTTGATGCAACTTTCCAAACTAATTTCCAGATTATATGAATATTTATTTTATTTTTTATTGTGTTATAATTGCACAGATTTAATTACTAGTTCATATTAATGGTAATTTATCAAAGGTATTTGATGCCCATTTGCTCTCTTGAAGAAATGTTTGTATTTTTTATTCACAGTTTGATCCTGTATTCACAGTTATAAAAGGTCATTGCAATACTCACTGGCAATCAACAAAGAAAAGAAATTTATTCAGTTGCTCTTGGATGTATTTTTCTTCTGTTATTTTCTAGTCATATTTGTGAATGACAAATTATTCTTAGTCCTTACTACTTTACTAAAAACATTTCAAGTTATCTCATTGCACAAAGCAGAGGTTTATATTTATTTATACACAATAATAGAAATTAGACAATGTATATTGTCCCTCTGTTTCTATATATCATGTATATATATCTGCATATATATTCTTATATTTATGCATTGTTAAAATTTTACAAGTAGAAGTGATTCATTGCATTTATGAAAGTCAGTATTAACAAACATATTTTGATTCATGTTTACCTAAATGAATATATTCTTTTCACAATTATTTTCTTCTAAATCAAGTATTTTAAACACTTTTATTTATTTATCCATCTATTTATTTATTAATCCATTCATCCACTATTTATTTATTTATTTATTTGTTTATTTTGTTTATTTATTGATTGATTGATTGCTTTTTTGGGTCACACCTGGCGATGCTCAAGGGTTACCCTGGCTCTTCGCTTAGGAATTACTCTGGGCAGTGCTTGGGGGACCATATGGGATGCCGGGATCGAACCCAGGTTGACTGCGTGCATGGCAAATGCTCTACCTACCCACTGTACTATTGCCCTGGCCCTATAACGCTTGAAAATTCCTAAATAAGCTTATATAAAAAGATAAAGATTTAGTGAACTGCATGCAGTGTAAATGCAACACAGAAGTTATATCATTATTTTGTGGCAATTGTAATTTTTATGTTCAGACAAATTTTTTTTTTTGTTACATGGAGTTTCCAGAATCCTTTGATATTTACTTATGTGATGTAGGTTTACAATTCAGCTGTTTTATTTTGGAGCAAAATTCACAGATGTTGAAGAATGAGTGGGAAGGAAGATATGAAAAGCAGAAATGTAACTTTTTTAAAAAATTGTAACCATTCCTCTGGTTCAATTACTATCAATTAAATAGATGTGCGTGGCTTATTGAGCAACAGATATGCCATCTTTGGCATTTCTTTTTCTGAAAAACTATTAGGAATATATGTGATATGGCATGTGTTTACTATGTGATTAATAAACATTTGTGGAATAGCCATGAATAACTAAATTAATAAAAAAAAACCGGAAACACGAATTGCTTCAGGCAATCTACTTAACCACTGTTGTCTTTAATTTCCTCATGTAAAATGGAAACAACAATAATATATACCTACAAGAAATATTTTGAGAATTATAAAATTCATCAAAATGCATTGTGCTCATATATTTGTTTTTTTTTTTTTTTTTTTTTGCTTTTTGGGTCACACCCGGCGATGCTCAGGGACTACTCCTGGCTTTGCACTCAGGAATTACTCCTGGAGGTGCTTGGGAGACCAGGATGGGATGCCGGGGATAGAACCCGGGCGGCTAAGGCCAAGCTGCGTCAGGGCAAACGCCCTACCCGCTAGGCTATCTCTCCGGCCCCCTGTGCTCATATTTTGTAATATAAAATTCATCAAAATACACATTGGAAAGTTGAGTAAATATGAACTGTTCTAAAAATGATTTCTTCGTAGTGAAGGAGAGGAGTTTTATAAATTTCACTAGTACTTCCTTTTAGTATAAATGGGAAACAAAAAATTATTGAATAAGTGAATAACTCAAAGCTTCACAGAAAGTATTTCCTTTTGAAGAAGTTCATAATATTTCATTTTCTTGCCAAATTCTTTTTCAGTGTCTTTATCAATAGTTTGTCATACTGATAGCTTGACTATTAAATTAGAAAAAAGTTTTAAATTTATGTAGGCACTCATTATTAGATTCTGAAGAAGTTTTTTTTGCTTGGCGTATATCATTCAAAACTTCCTTGCAATATACATTTATAGGATCCACATCAGTACACTCTCATTTCCCAGTTTTGTTCTTGATTTTGACTATTTTACCTTATAAACCATCTGAAAAATATGGGGCTATGTTAAGTAAATTAGAACATATTAAGACTATATCTGCCTGTGATCTTACTAAAAATAAAATATTCCCTTCCAGCGAGGTATCACAGAGGGTCTCTTGTTATAATCCTGGTTTGAAATCCCTGGTACCACATAGAGTCTCCCGGGCAGAGAGCAAGGAACTGCTCCTGAGCACAGATGCTTGTGTCCACTATCCGCAAAGACAAGGCACATGCAAGCTTGATATGTCTCTTCAGGAAAGGTTGACATGTCCATAGTCACAGAATTCCAATGGTTAGAGCTTTTCAACCCAAACATGTATTTCAAAGGATAGAATTATCTCAAGGGTCAGATAAATATCGTTGTTTATTTGGGTCATAGTGGTGCTTACGGGTTGTTCTTAGCTCAGTCTTGGGCACTGCTCCAGGGGGTACTCAGAGAGCCACGTGGAAATGGAAATCAAGTCTGGGTTCCCTGCATACAAAGCATGTGATCAAACCAATGAAGAGTCTGGCCCAGTTTATTTTATTAAATATTAAAATATTAAAAACAAATCCAAGATACTGAAAAATACCTTAGCCACTGTGGTTTTTAATTTTACAATACTGTAGTAGTGTTTCATTCCAATACCACGCCCACCCACCAAGTGCCTGTTTCCTTCCACCATTTTCTCAGCGGCCCCGCCACATCCCTCCCCCACTGCCTGACCACCTCACCCTCTGCTCTGTCTCTGCCCTAGTACCTCCGGCTCTGTAGATTGGTTTTAGCTCTTTGATTTTGGACGCCCTTTGTTCCCTGACTGCTGGGTTTTTAGACCCACATACGAGAGAGGGGTAGTTTTGTATCTATCTCTTTGCTTCTGGCTGATTTGCTCAGCACGATGCTCCCAGTTTTACCAGATTCTGGCAAATTGTATAATTTCGTCTTTTCTTGTAGCTGCAAAATAGTCCGTTGTGTATATATATACTGGAGTGCTTTTTTCCTTCAGTCATCTGCTCTGGGCTATTTGGGCTGTTTCTAGATTTTGGCTATTGGGTGCAGTAATGAACAGAGGCGCGAGATGTCATTTCTTAGTAGAGTTTTTTGGCCGAGGTAGATGGCAGAAGCGGTTTGCTGAGCCATATGGAAGCTCAGGCTTCTTTTGTTTGTCTCATTTCTTTTTGTCTCTCTCATTCTCAAATGGATTAGTCAACACTCCCTCTATCAGTGAATGAGGTCCGTTTCCCTCATTATGCCAACAGGTTCTTCTCATTCTGTGTGCTGTGTGCCAGGCTCACGGTGTGAAGACAATAGAAAAGAGAGAAATAAAACACTAAAAAACAAACCGTTCACAATTGCACCAAAAAATCAAATACTTGGGGATCAACAAAAGTGGTTAAGACTTACATAAATAAAACAATAAATCATGCTTTAACAAAATAAGACACAAAGGAAATGGTAACAGGTTCCCTGTTCATTATTGTCAAAATAACTGTCCTATCAAAGCAAAATAAAGATTCAGTGCTCTCCCCCATAAAATTCCCAAGACAATTTTTTGAAAGCATAAAACAAACAAATGCTGTTGAATTCTATGGAGTAATAAATTCCCCCCAATGGCCAAAGCAATCATAGGAAAAATAAGATGGGAGGAATTCTCTTCCTAAAGTATGTTATAAAGCTTTGTAATCATTACCATGTGGTACTTGGATAAAAAATAGACTCTAAGGCCAGTGGACTAGAAATAAAAGCTCAGAGAGATCCATGGATTCTATCTCTGAGTTAATCTTTGACAGAGTGAGCTAAGAGAGTATGTTACAGAACAAAAGAAAACCTCCTTAATAAACGGTGCTGGGAACACTGGTCTGTCACTTGCAAAACTCATCTTCCTATCACAACATGCAAAGTTAACTCAAAATAAAAACTTTAGTATTATAACTGAATACATGTAATATTGAGGAAAATGTAGGTAAAGCCTTCTTGACACTGCAATGAGAGCCGTCTTCAGTCTGGAAGTGATGGGTGAATGGAAACAGATGAATAGCTTTACACTTAAATTATAAAACTACCGAGATCAAGGAAAAATGATATCCAGAATAAAAAAAAAAACCCACATATGGCGAAATATATTAATTTACAGTACATAGAAAGCACTTAGAAAATCTTAAGAAGAAAAAGAAATATATCTACTGGTCCAGAAAATTGGGAACGATATGAACAATTCTTGATTTATAATGAAGGTCATTGACATACAACCATGTACCTGTGTGATCTTGAGTGGTCCCTGAACGAAAAAAAAAAAAAAATGCATGGTTGTTGAGAGGTCTTAATAAGTTTCTCTGTCTGGCTAAGAAATTAGAACATTTAAAACATTGTATACTCATAAGATTAGATTTTGGTAATTTCAATAAAATATTCTAATACACGGTCTTAATTCTGACATATTAGGGGCAATTAGAAAGGGAAATAGTGGTTTCAGCTTCCCATTCAACTAATAACCAGTGGCCTCATGGTACATTTTATTTGAATTATGGTACATTCACATTATTTTATTTTGAAACCTGTTAAATTTGTTTCTCAATACCAAACTCCCTTCCCCCTTTCTCTCTTTCCTATTTGCTCAAATACACAAATAGGTTTGGCAACCTTGATCAAGATAATTGCATGTGAGTATATAAATGCATATTCAACATATATATGTATGTAAATATATAATCACTAAATATATACTCTGTTATTTATATGTTACTATATGTAATGAAAGTATTTGATTACTAGGAAACACTTTATTGCCATAATTTCCTCATTTGAATCTTTTCAGCTAATCAGTTTTCCCTTTATATTCTACTGCCTTACTCAAATTGAATTGTTTTTTACAAATAACTAGTTAAAAGGGCATTTAGAATGTGAAGAAACAAATATCAGAAATCCAACTAGTTTGGCTCATATTTAGTTAGAAAAATACAGTGGTAATTTTTTTTAAAAAAGGACCCAAATTAGAAGAAATACAGCTAAAGCAAGCTCTGCAAGTACTATAAAGTTTGAGCTATTTTTCTTATGAAGAATGAAGCCTACACATCATTGAACTCCAGATTTTGGGGAAAATTTTTAGCCCACTGTTTTTTCAGCACTGGAATCGGCTTAGAGGGAATTGTCTGCCTTGCATGATGGTTTGGCAGATCTGGAAGCTGCCGGATGTTCTGGGATCAGTGAAGTAGAACACAGCCGGATAAAACTGATTCATGATCTACTTAGGGGAGAAGGAGAAAGGTTTTTTCACCTGGGGGGGCTTTCCTTCTAATACCCGCGTCCTGGATTGTGTCTCAAGAATGGGTTCTGCCACACGTTTCCTAAACCTAACTTGGTTCCCCGAGGCTTGTAGTATGGGTTGTCGCATTTGGGTGAAAGCGTTGTAGAAAAACTGTTGCTTTCTTTTTAGTCTTAGCTATGACTTCGATTTTATTTTTAGTATTTTTTATTTAAATTACTCTGAATCAAGACAAAAACTAGAAAATATCTGTTTCTAAATTATGAAGTATTAAAGTGAATTCAAGCTTTTTGATTTTTGTCTCTTGTAGATGGTTCTGAGGGCCACACCAGTGTATTTGAGAAGCGGGGGCCCCTTGATGAGGCTCAGCCTGCCCAGCCAGCCTGATGGACTGGTAAGCTCTGAAGCTCCGGTGCAGCTCGGGTCACCTAGGCCAGAGAGGGGGTCTTTAAACTTTGGTGCCGTGGACGGGTTTGGGTGCCTCACTCTTCTTGGCATTTGCCTTACACCCGAGCTACACTTCGATCCTGCTTAGTAAAACAAATTATTGGCGAATTAGTATATGATTTGACTTTATGAACACGATTCAGTGGAAAGACAAAAATAAATGAGTCTCAGTTTCCAGAAAGGTTAAAGACTATGGAGAGGCCCTGCTCTTATTCTGAATTATTTCTTGGTATATGGAGTATGCTTCTTTAATATGCCTCTTTACGGAATTAAGCTGGATTTCTAATTTGAAACTCTGACCATATACAAGCGTGCCCCCATTGGCCTCTGCACATATTGAAGCTTCCTCAGGTTAATTTATATATTTGTTCCTTTGGATGTTCATTATCTTTCACCTTTTGTTTCTTTTCTGTGTTTTGAAAAGATCATGGTTTATAAAAAGTCAATGGAATGAAATTATATCACGTGTAATTAATGATAACTTCTTGGAAATTTTCCAGGGAATATGGATTTTCGCTGGTCATCACATTGAGAAACATTTGTAGGTTTTCGCAAGCTATTTGAAAAATAGTGTAAGTAATGGGAAATTATAAGCATTTCAACCTAAAATGACCCAAGTAATGCAATCTGCAGTAGCTTGCCTTATATTTTGTATTACAATGTGAGAGACAATTTATTATTTAAATTTAGTCTGGCTGAAATATTTGAACAGAATTTGGATTTTATTTGGTCTGTTCATAAATCTTTCCCAACTTCCTTCTTACTACTGCTTGGGAAATGACTCTGAATGCAAATAATTCCCTTCTCAAGCTTTTCAAAGATAGAGTCTATAATTTCTTCTGGCTTTATTTATAATGTGTATGATTATGAATCGCTAACTCCCATTTTTATTTAGTACACTTCATTTCATGACCTGAAGGAATGAACTGAGTGCTTGTGTTCCTAAGGTGAACAGATTCCTTGGGCTACACTAGCATGTGACAGGGCGTATGGAGGTATTTACTGGTGTCAGCTCGAACGAAGATCACGATGAAAAGCAGGAAAGCAAGTGATATTTGTAGTTGTGCATTTTTCTCCTTCTTACTGCATCCTTAATCAATTTCCATTTTTGGTCCAACAGAAGACCCTACAATCTCTGCTTTGTTTATCTTAGTTATTACTGAGAAAAAAAATCTACATACATTCTTTGATCTGCAAGATTTAGGAAATTATATGAACAGGGATCATAAAGTTAAAAAATAAATGTTCAATGTACTTAGGAACTAGTCTGAAAAAATATATTTGAGTTCTCAAATTTTCAGCTCTTACTAAAAGGGAGAAAGAAACTCTTTACTAAGAACTTTCTTCTCAGAGAGGAAATTAAAAAGAAATTCAAAGATATTGAAATATAGACAATTATTTAAATATATAATAGTATTAGTGCCAATAGGGTAACAATTTGTTGCTGCTACTTGGTTAAGAAATAAAACTTTAGACTATCTACCCTAATCTCTTCACTACTCATCCTTACTCTACAGGTTTTTATGCTGTCACTGCTGGTTTAGTTTTAGAATTTTACTTCCAGTTATTCAGTCACTAGTGGATGTTGAATTCTCACCTTGCTTGCCTATCAGATTCTACATTATGTGATGCTGTTAGCTGCTTGATTCTCAGGGATCTTCTCTTGGGAGGGTGATGTGGCCACGGTCCTCCCTCCCTCTCCCCTCCTCCTCCTCCCTCCCCCTCTCCTCTCTCTCCTCTCCCCTCCTCTCTCCCCTCCCTCCCCTCTCTCTCTCTCTCTCTCCTCTCTCTCTCTCTCTCTCTCTCTCTCTCTCTCACTCTCTCTTCCCTCTCACAACTTCTATCCCCCTCCCTCCCTCCTTTCTGTCTCTGTGGGGTGTTCATTTCATTGAATTTTTGTACTATATTCACTCCATTCTGTTCTGAATTATAGCCTCATTTTATCAGCTTTCGTGCTATCCTTTATATAAGTTCCTTTTTTTAAATTTTGCTGTTTTCTGTATTCTGTCTCTGTCTTCGGATTTTGTCATTCTGAGTGCAGTGTCTCAGATTCTTTCTATTTCAGTCTATTTTGAGACCCTCTTGGCTCTGGATGTCTGTATTCCTTAACTCTGCCAAGTTCTTTTTATTTGTTGTCTGTTAAGTATTTTTGTTTTACCCATCTGTGCTCTGGGATTAGCTCTGGCTCTGCATTTACAGATCACTTGCAAAACAAGTGTCCTTCCCTCTGCCGGGATTTATTTAGTGTGGAGTGGACCCAATCATACAGAATTTTTAGGCCAAATAAGAATAAATTGGCAAAACCAGACCCTCATTTTCAGGATTCTCACTCGAATCTGACCACACTTCCTTTGCATTACAGGCTCTCTTTACTTTAATACTCACCAGCATTTACTGGAACCAACTGATTCTTCTCCAAGAATGTTGAAAATGTATACAGTTCACTTCTTGGTTCAAACCCACAGGAAGCAAGAACAAGACTAGTTCCAGGCAGTAGTCGATTCCCAGATCAGTGACAATAAGCAAAAGACAGAAAGAAGAGAGTAGATGTGGGGAAGAATGTTGACTAATTAAGTGAGCAGGTGCATTTTATCTTTCTTTCCAACACATGAAAGGGGTTTTCTGGGACACGGAAATAGGCACTGGAAGAGGTAACCTAGTCTTCCGTTCTGTGCAGTATCTCAGGTCTGCACACAGAGGAGTGATGAGCTGGTTGTTTTAGCAGGGTAGTGTCATCCATCACTGCTTCATACTTAAAAACAATGCGCAAACTCAGTTGTATTTAGTCTGTCAGTGCCAATGATGCTCAGGAGTTACTCCTGGTTCTGCACTCAGGAACTACTCCTGGCGGTGCTCGAGAACCATATGGGATTCTGAGTTGAGCCCAGGTCTGGCGCATGCGAGAACTAAATATCTTATCATGGAGTATGACTCCCATCCCTATTTTTATTTTATTTACCTGGGTGGGACTTGAAAAGACTGCCTCAGACTATAGCGGCCGGTACAGTTCATAAAAATGCTGTATTTAGAGGGTGACTACAGAGTATGCCACCATACGTGGAGAATGTAGGCTAACTTTGTATGGAAATATTTGATATACCAAATACCAACAATTATAGACCTCATTCCCACTTGACCTGATGGAATGGTTTGGAAGCTCTTATGTTCCTGAAAGGAGCAGATGCTACATGGGCTCTACTAGCATGAGACAGGGCGATATGGAGATATTGCTGGGGGCCGTGAGCAAATCGATGATGAAGCGAGAAGACAGTGATACAGTGATACCTACAGGGTAAAAGCAAGTTCTAAACGTTCTCTGAACTCTTTCTCATTATTATCTGTTGCTTGGATTATTTTTACTAGAAATTTTTTTGTATCAGGAGGGGTTGGACCTATTTTT
>JAJIBD010012741.1:0-30194 GCA_021461705.1 Cryptotis parvus | reverse complement strand
CACACCCGGCAATGCTCATGGGTTACTCCTGGCTCTGCACTCAGGAATCACTCCTGGTGGTGCCCAGGGAACCATATGGGATGCCAGGAATTGAACCCGGTCGGCCACTTGCAAGGCAAGTGCTGCCCGCTGTGCCGTCATTCCTTCCTGTACCTAGTCCCTAAACTCTGGTTTGTTTTGCTTTTGATGCTCAGGGTTGCTCTTGGCTCTGCACTCAGAAATTACTTCCTGGCGGTGCTCAGGGAACCATATGGGATGCTGGGGATTGAACCCGGATTGGCCGTGTACAAGACAAACGCTCTACCTGCTGTGCTGTTGTTGCGGCCCCCTTAAACTCTTTTTATTGATGCTTTTCCTTCATTCTCATTGACCACCTATGCATCCTTCAAAATACAATTTATACAGACCGCTTTTGTGCTCAGTGGGGCCAGCAGTATTGAATCAGGGAAACCAGGCATTCAGTAAACGGGAGGGGCTTCCTTCTGGGTGCCCAGGTAACAAGCCTCGCACCTGACTGTGGGCCTGTTCACTGCTGGGCGGCCTGTGCTCTAAGGGTCTGTGACCCTAAGGGACGGGATGTGGTGGTTGCCAGGAAGCCGCAGACTCTCCGGGTGTCTGGGAGCGGATGTCTGCGCACAGAGTGGGGCCGTCACCAGGGGACGGGGAGGGAGGCCCCTGGCCATGCTGGCTCCCAGGGATCACCGACTTGCCGTCAGAGAGACCGGCTCAGAGCTGCCGGGCTCTGAGGCATAGAGGGGCGCAGGATGCTACAGGACACCCTTGCCTGTCACTGCTGTGCTTTACGGGGCTGGAGACCGCTTAGAGCGGCCTGGGCAGTGTGACGTCTCCTGTGTGGCCCCTCGAGTAGGTGCCTCCTGGGGCCACAGACCCCTCACCCTTCCTCCCCAGGTATGGCGCAGGCCCTGGGCCCTGACACCCCATTCACCGCCATCGCGGGCAGTGAAATCTTCTCCCTGGAGATGAGCAAGACAGAGGCACTGACGCAGGCCTTCCGGCGGTCCATCGGCGTGGCGCATCAAGTAAGCTGGACCCTTGGGGCCAGAGGCGATAGCCCAGCGGGTAGGGCGTTTGCCTTGCACGCGGCCGGCCTGTGCCGGCCCAGGTTCGATCCCCGGGATCCCATATGGTCCCCGAGCACCGCCAGGAGTAATTCCTGAGTACAGAGCCAGGAGAAACCCCTGAGCATTGCCGGGTGTGACCCAAAAAAGAAAAAAAAAAAAAGTAAGCTGACCCCACGGCCGCCTGGGTGGCGGCTCCCCGGCCAGCCCCGAGGCTTGTCCTGACTGCTGCAAGGACTCGCGGGCGTCAGCGACTTGTGGGGCCCGAAGCCCAGGCTCTCCCCTCAGATCTGCTCTCTGGCTAGGGAGGAGACGGAGATCATTGAAGGGGAGGTGGTGGAGATCCAGATTGATCGGCCGGCCACGGGGACGGTGGGCGTGTTGCCAGCTTGGGATGGGAAAGGGGTGCCTCCACCTCGGGTCAGCTCCCAAGGAAAGTCCCAGCTGCCGGCTGGAGCCGTTGACATGCTTGGGGCAGAGCCACAGCTGAGGCGACACTCAAGCACCTAGGGAGCAGCAGTGGGGTGTGAGAGGTCTAGAAGAATCCTTCGCTTAGAAACCTGTTCTGTGGGATGTAAGTGGCTTCATGCCTGCGGGCGTTCTCACCCAGCCCCTAGAGATGATTCACTCCCCTTTTCCCCCAAGTTGAGGAGTTTTTCGTAGCCATTTTCTTAGACAATCAAATATAGGAAAACACATAAAAGTTGTGTTCCTGGCCCCAGGAGAGCTAAGTGGGTGGGGTCCCAGCTCTGTCCCCAGCACCACATGGTCCCCAGAACTGTCAGGAGCAGCCCCCTGAACACTGCTAGGCGTGACCACTCCCCCCAAGACAGAAGTGGGTGCTTGGCTCCTGGGGCTTTTCCCAATGTCATGGGGCCCGTGTTCTCCCCAGACAAGGTTTCCGTCACCCCAGAAGAAAGCTCTGTTAGTCACTGTCCCTGCCCCTGCCCAGGGCTCCAAGGTGGGCAAATTGACCCTGAAGACCACAGAGATGGAGACCATCTATGACCTGGGCACCAAGATGATAGAGTCACTGACCAAGGACAAGGTCCAGGCAGGGTGAGCAGAGGCTGCTGGCCGAGAGCCAGGGTGGGGTGGGGGGGTCCCTCCCTTGCCTTGACTCATGCCTGCTGCCTCTCACACTCCCTTGGCAGGGATGTGATCACCATCGACAAGGCCACGGGCAAGATCTCCAAGCTGGGCCGCTCATTTACGCGCACGCGCCGACTACGACGCCATGGGGTCTCAGGTGGGCCGAGCTCTGGGCGCCCTGCCTCCCCTCCCGGGCGTCAGCATCCGCATCCTCCTGGAGCCCCAACCCTGGGTTTCTGGCATTTCATGTTCTACCTCGGGCAGTGGGGGCCCCCTTAGAAGCGCAGGGAGGTGGACACCGTGTTCTTGGTTTCTGGTGTCTTCCAGGAGCCCTATAGCTTTTGCTGCTCTTAAACATAGCTGGTCTTAACTACCTCTGCGAGCCCAGGGGCTTCAGTCTAAGCCCCAGCCTGCCGCCTCGCTGCATTCAGGGGTGCCCCAGTCTCCTCAGACGGCTCCCCCTGCACTCGGCTGTACCGAGGGGTAGTACAGCAAGCCAGATGCTTGCTTCGCGCATGGGAAATCTGGGTTCAATCCTTGTTACTCCATGGGGTTCCCTGAGCCCTCGAGGAGTAATTCCTGAACACTTTTGGGTGGGCCCCCAAACCAAACGAAATTAGACCGAGCCTCCCCAGAAAGCTTTGCCTTGCCTGTGGCCTCTCCTCCCCAGACCAAGTTTGTGCAGTGCCCCGATGGGGAGCTGCAGAAGCGCAAGGGAGGTGGTGCACACCGTGTCCCTGCACGAGATCGACGGCATCAACTCGCGCACGCAGGGCTTCCTGGCGCTCTTCTCAGGTGAGGCTCCAGCTCCACACTGCACCCCTCTCCCTCTGCTCCACCGCCACGGCAGGCCCCATGCCCCCTGCCCCTCTCCGTGTCCTGCTCTCTCGGCCGCTTGTCCACCCAGGCTTCTCTCTGCCCTGCCTAAATGCCCCCCACCTCTCCCAGGCGACACTGGCGAGATCAAATCCGAGGTCCGCGAGCAGATTAATGCCAAAGTGGCCGAGTGGCGCCAGGAGGGCAAGGCAGAAATAATCCCCGGTGTGAGTGCCCGGCGGGGAGGGTGGCCCGGTGGGGGAGGGCCAGGGGGGGAGGGGCCGAGCTTGGCCCAACTCCTCTGGGTCTCCAGGTGCTGTTCATCGATGAGGTGCACATGCTGGACATCGAGAGCTTCTCCTTCCTCAACCGGGCCCTGGAGAGCGACATGGCACCTGTCCTGATCATGGCCACCAACCGTGGCATCACCCGGTGAGCCCTGCAGCGACAGGCAGCCAGGGTGACACTGGGGTACACAGGCAGGTTTGCCTGGCAGGCTTTGGGCTGAGCGCGGTGCCAGTGTCACGGCCCGGCCTGGGAGGTGTCCAGTGCCTTCAGCTCCATGAAGTGGCCTAGGGCATCATGAGGGGGCGCTATGCATGCTGAGAGGCCTGGCCTCCATCCCCTCCCCTCTGGCCCCAAACACTGCATTCAGCAGCCCCCCAGCAAAGCACCATCCGCTGTGACCTGGGTCACAGCGGGGACCATATGGGATGCTGGGGGTCGAACCCAGGTTAGCTGCATGCAAGGAAAATGCCCTCCCCACTGTACCATCCTCCAGCCCCTATATTCTTTTATTTTTTTTTTTTGGCAATACTCAGGGGTTACTCCTGGCTCTGCACTCAGGAATTAATCCTGGCGGTGCTCAGGGGACCATATGGGATGCCAGGGATCGAACCCAGGTTGGCCGCATGCAAGGCAAACGCCCCTACCTGCTGAACTGTCGCCTCCAGCCCCACCAGTCCCTATATTCTTTCTGTGGTCTTTGCCTCCGTCACCACTAAAGCTGCAGTTCCCAGTTGAGGCCCCCCTGCCAGCCCCCTTTCGAGAGCAAACACACACTCTCTGAGCATGGACCACTGTGCCCCCCCCCGCCCCGTGGAGCCTGTTTGGCTCTGACCCATGTGACTGAAACGGTTCTCTAGCCAGAAATCCACAAATGGGCTCCCAGGGACTCTGGAGGCTCTTGGTACCTCACAGATGGTCCCCCCGTAGCCTGCCTCTGAATCTGCTCAGGCTCAGGCACCACCCGGGTCACTGGAGTGCCGCCCCTCTCCTTGGGGACCTTGGTGTGGTACTGGAGAGCTGCTAACCAGCCCATGAATCAGATTGCGGGCAGGGGACGGAGACAGTGGCCCTGAGCTGAAGGTCATGTGTGTTGAGCCCAGGGAGGAGGCTGGCTTGGGAGATTCTGTGGACAAGGCTGGGGAGCGCCTGTTTGCAGGGGATACCCTCTTGACAGCCCTCCCGCCCCCCCCCCTCCAGCATCCGAGGCACCAGTTACCAGAGTCCCCACGGCATTCCCATTGACCTGCTGGACCGCTTGCTCATTGTGTCCACGGCCCCCTACAGCGAGAAGGACACCAAGCAGATCCTCCGGAACCGGTGCGGCCTGAGCTCCAAGCACCCGGGCCTCAGGACTCGGGCGGGCTGGAGGGGTGCCAGGACAGGGCTGGTGGCAGAGAGTAGGTGGGCTGACTGGGGCCTCAGTGGCCCTTCTGGCTCGAGCTCATGCCCCTTGCAGGTGTGAGGAGGAGGACGTGGAGATGAGCGAGGATGCGTACACGGTCCTGACGCGCATCGGCCTGGAGACATCCCTGCGCTACGCCATCCAGCTCATCACAGCCGCCAGCCTGGTGTGCCGCGCAAAGGTCAGCAGCGGGGGGCCCGCCCCAGTATCTCCCTCACAGGGCTCTTAGCATTATGTCCAGGAACCTGCGGCCAGGCAAGCCACTTGGGTCCAGGGGCTTTTCTGGCCAAACTCAGGAGCTGTCCCATGCAAATGTCCCTTGGCTGAAAGTCCAGCTCCTGGGTCAGCAGTGGGGAATGGGGCACTTGGGTACACAGCCAGGGTGTAGAGGCCCAGGGGAGGACTCCCACCAAGCTCGCTGCCCCCACACACAGGGCACAGAGGTGCAGGTGGGCGATGTCAAGCGCGTGTATTCGCTCTTCCTGGATGAGTCGCGGTCCACGCAGTACATGAAGGAGTACCAGGACGCCTTCCTCTTCAACGAGCTCAGTGAGTGACCCTCACACCTTCAGGTTTGAGGCTCTGCCCTCTGGGCCACTCTGACCAGAGCCCTCCCTGTGTCTTCACAGAAGGCGAGACCATGGACACATCCTGAGCCTCCAGCATCTGCCCCCTGCCCCCACTCCTGTTTTCTACCATAGTTCTGACGCTGACTTTGTATAAAATGGTTCTGACACTGGATGTGAGGGTGTGTGCATGTGTGGTCACCCCTGATCACCCTGAACCCGAAGACCAGACAATGCAGTTTGAGAGGTGTTTATTGGGGGCGGGAGCATCTGCTGGCTACTGGAGTCAGAGTGGGCACAGGGAGTGGGGGTTCAGTCTTCAGAGGAAGAGGAGGTCTGGGAGGAGGGGGCGCTCACAGGCTGAGGGCTGGGCCGGGGCCCCCGCAGTCCGAGCTGCTGAGGCGGCAGGGCCCACAGCGGCAGCTCAGAGCCACGGGGAAGGAGACAGTGGGGTCCACTCCAGGCGGGCAGCCAGGAAGCTGGATGGAGGCAAAGTGCAGCTCGTGGTAGGTGCACACGGGCTGGGGCACGGGTGGCAGGGCTGCCGGCAGCACGCCGCACCTGGAGGTCATGGGGCAAGGGGGTGCAGCGTGGGTGGGCAGCCAGGTGGCCCTCTCAGCCCCCTTGCCTCACGGTTCCCAGCCTGGGGCACCCTCTCTGCCCCACCCCAAGGCAGCGCTCACCATGCTGGGGCAGTAGCCGGCACAGATGCTGGTGGTGAAGGCGATGCAGAAGGGGCAGGCCTCGTTCTCGGCAGCCAGCGTAGCGTTGATGGGCCGGCACAGCGGCCGCAGGGGCACCCGGGAGGCCCACAGCCCACCCATGCTTGCGGCTAGCAGCAGCCCCAGCAGCATGCCCTGGGACCAGGCCAGTGCCTCAGGGACAGCCTCAGTCCTGAGCCCAGGGTCTCCCCTCCCCGTCCTGTCAGCACACAGCTCCCTAGCCTCATGCTGCCCCCGAACCCAGAGTCCTGCACACAGAAAAGCGTCGGAGCAAGCGCTCCTGCCCAGAGACCACCACCACCAGGAAGCCTGCCAGCCGTGCCCCGCCTCCCGCCCTCATACTTCCTCCCTCTGCATGTGCCCCCCACACACACACACACACACACAGTCTTACCTGAAGGGACTCCATCCTGGTTCTTCCCTAGGTAGTGACCCTGGCTTTATACCCAGTAGACTGTGGGGCGCCAAGGCCACCCGGGATTGGGTAGCCTGGACACTAATCCCCCCCCCGGGGCGAGAGGCAGCCAAGGGCAGGGAGGCAGCACCCCGACTCCCAGAGACCCGGGGAGAAGCTGATTCGGGGGCTCCGTGAGAAGCTAGAGGGGCTGGAGAGGGAAAGAGGTGTGGGAAGCCGAGGGCGGCGGCATGCCCTGGCCCTTACACGGTGGTCGTGGGCAGGGTCCAGGCGCTGAGAACCCTGGACTCATTGCCTGAACGCTGCTCACCGGCCTGGCTGAAACCTTACTCCTGTGTGCGGGAGGCGCAGCTTCAGGGCTTAGCTTCTCTGCTCAGAAGGAGGGGTTGGATGTGCCCTAGTTCCAGCAGGGACCCCAGGTCTGCCGTTGCCTCCCATGCACCGCTGTGCCCCAAAAAGCCAAACCCAGCAAACGGAGAGTGAGGTGAAGACTATTTAACACAGCCCGAAGCCCCCACTTAGGACCAGAGCAAATGACAAGATTCTTCCGGCCCACAACCCGGTACTCGGCACTGCTCAGGGAAGATGTGGCCAGGCAGGCAGGAGCTGTTCAGACCAATGCCGGGCGTGGAGCTGCCGTGTGAGTTCTCGGTGCTGTAGGCCTGTGGCACGCTGTGGATACCTGACACTGGGTTCCAGTGGAGGCTGCCCCAAGGCAGGGTCAGTGGGCACAGGAGATCGAGCCGGCCAAGAGGGGGCAGCAGGGGGTCCATAGGACTCCCGAAGTTTCTGACAACGCCCGCGGTGTGGCACGACCGGCCCCCCGGGCCCAACTCTGATGGCTTGTGTCCCCAACGGCCGGTTCAGCCAGGAGTGCTTTGAGAGCCACTGCTCCAGGGCCCAGGTGCAGGTGGCTGAAGGCTCCTTGAAGGGGATTCAAACAGCTTCTTCCTGTGGGAGGTGGGGCCAGGAGGGCACTGCTAGAACCTCCGTCAGGACTGAGGTTCAGAAATCAGCTCCCCGGGCCGGAGCGATAGCCCAGCAGGTAGGGCTTTTGCCTTGCACGCGGCCGGTCTGTGCTGGTCTGTGCCGGCCCGGGTTCGATCCCCGGCATCCCATATGGTTCCCAGAGCACCGCCAGGAGTAATTCCTGGGTGCAGAGCCAGGAGAAACCCCTGAGCATTGCCAGGTGTGACCCAAAAAAGGGGAAAAAAAAGAAATCAGCCCCCCTCCCGAGGCTGTAGTGCTCAGGCCATTTCAAGGCAATGACGCTTGTTATAGGTGGGAGACATTTGGGGTTGGAATAATAGGATAGTGGGAAGGACACTTGTCTTGGACTTGGCTGACCCAGGTGCAATCGCCAGGGCTGCCCATGGTGGTCCTGGACACACTAGGAGTAAGCTGTGAGCACCAACGGGTGTGCCACCCCACCCCAACAAAGAGACCCTCTAAGTTAGAAGTTTGGGGTGTAGGGCCCGGAGCCATAGCACAGCAGGTAGGGCATTTGTCTTGCACGCGTCTGACTGGGTTCGATCTCCAGCATCCCATATGGTCCCCTGAGCCCCACCAGGAGTAACCTCTGAGCATTGCCAGGTGTGACCCAAAAAGCAAAAAAAACAAAAAAAACAAAAAACTTGGGGTGCAGCATGTAAGAGCCTGGAATCTAGTTTTTTCGTGGGAAGGAGTTTTCCGGGGAGCCACCTAAGCCCTTAGGACTCTACTCTCCCACATCCTTAACTCCCACCTGGTCCTGCAAGTTTTGACTTGTTTTGTGTTTTTGACATCCAGTGATGCTCAGGGGCTACTCCTGACTCTGCACTCAGAAATTACTCCTGGTGGTGCTGGGGCTTCAACCTGAGCCTGCCACATGCAAGGCAAACGCTGCCTGCTGTACTAGCGTTCTGGCCCCTGGTCCTGCAGATCCTAAGTTCCTGCCAGTTGCTACCAAGGCTCTCTGGGAACTGCAAAGTGGTGGGAATGGGTAGGGGAGGAGGGAATTGGGCTTCAGGTTCTCGGTGCAGGACCTGAAGCCGGAGGCTGTCGGGCCAGAGGGGACGCAGAATCCCTGGGCCCGAGACCAGGCTTACTTGGAGAAGGGCTGGAAGTCCCTGATCATGGTGGAGAGAAACGGCTGGTGGCGGTCCAGAATTCCCCTGTCGGTGACTGTGAAAGCCCGGCCTGCCAGCTCGGGGCTCTTCATCCGTGGAAGATGAACATGGGGATGAGCAAGGAGGGTCACACTGCTCCCGGCCCAGGCCTCTGCGAAAGGCCCCTGCCCTCCTTGATTAACTTCTATTCCAAAACTGAAACACTTTCGGTCCATCAACTCAAAGCCCAGCCTTCAACCGCAAAACCCCTTCCGGGACAGACGCTAAACTCATCTGGGGCTGGAGGATAGCACAGCGGGTAGGCGTTTGCCTTGCAGGCGGCTGACCCAAGTTCCATCCCCGGCATCCCACATGGTCCCTCGGAACCGCCAGGAGTAACCCCTGAGCATTGCCAGTTGTGAACCAAAAAGTAAAAAAAAAAAAAAAAAGCAGGAGGGGCTGGAGCAATAGCCCAGCGGGTAGGTAGGGCGTTTGCCTTGCACGCAGCCGGCCTGTGCCAGCCCGGGTTCGATCCCCGGCATCCCATATGGTCCCCAAGCACCGCCAGGAGTGGTTCCTGAGTGCAGAGCCAGGAGAAACCCCTGAGCATTGCCGGGTGTGACCCAAAAAAGCAAAAATAAATACATAAATAAAAAAGCAGGAGCGGGCCGGAGCGATAGCCCAGTGGGTAGGGCATTTGCCTTGCACGCGCCGGCTCATGCCGGCCCGGTTCTATCCCCGGCATCCCATATGGTCCCCGAGCACTGCCAGGAGTAATTAGTAATTCCTGAGTGCAGAGCCAGGAGAAACCCCTGAGCATTGCCGAGTGTGACCCAAAAAAGGAAAAAAAAAAAAAAAAAAGCAGGAGCAATAGCCCAGTGGGTAGGGCGTTTGCCTTGTATGTGGCCGGCCTGCGCTGGCCCGGGTTCGATCCCTGGCATCCCATATGGTCCCCTGAGCACTGCCAGGAGTAATTCCTGAGTGCAGAGCCAAGAGTAACCCCTGAGTATTGCCGGGTGTGACCCAAAAAGCAAAAAAAAAAAAAAAAAAAAAAGGGTAACAGTGCCTAATCCTAAACCCCAACACCATGCTCCTCCTGCCCTCCCTGGCCTGGGGCCCGCCCCCAGCCCCACCCACCCTGCGCCAAGGGCTGAGTTGAATTTAGGATTTCTTGGTCCAGCCCCGGACGTTGTACCTCTATTCCACCTTAAACCTCCCCGCCCCACCCCAGCCATAGGCAAAATTCCTTTCAGTTCCGTCCAGGATTTCCTAGGGCAGTTGGCAAACCACTGCCCTGAGCTCCAAGATTTGCAAATCCGCCCCAGTCCTGCCTCCAGTACGTGGGGAGGTCCCGCGCTGTGGCCTCTCCCAAGCTGGGGCAGCTGCAGTGCGACTGAGGCGGGAACGCTCGGGTCCGCGCTGGGCCAGCCAGTGAACTGCGCCTTCGTCTCACTGCACCGCGGCTTGGCCATCTGAGGGACGCTGCAGGCGCCGAGCCTGAGCTGCGCGAGGGCAACAAGGGTCTTCAGTGCGATCCCCGCGGTGTCCCCTCGCCTCCCGCCAAGATCTCTGCCTCCCAGACCCTTACCTTCCCCCTCAATTCCTTCATCCCCATCGTCCGCCTGGGGTCCAACTGTTTTGGGGGTCCTGGGCTGTGCCAGTGGTCCGCCGAGGTTCTTGCGCACATAAGCCCCACCAGAGGTTGTCTCCCATCTGCTGATGACCTCGTCGAAATCCCAGATGTGCGAATCATGCTTGACTGCCAGGGGGCAGGTGGTCCCCACTATGGACTGGGGAGAAGGCACTGGATGTCAGCGAGAAGGACTGATCTCTGCCGCTCAGACCTCTCCCTCCTCAGCAGTTATCCGGCTCTCGGGACCCCCTTCCTTCAGACAGGAGACCAAGCCTTCAGTCCTCTGGTCACTGGGAGAGAGCCTGGTCCGCGTCTGCTCCCAGGGTCCATTTACCTGCACATTGGCCGAACGAAAGCCTATAGGTGGGATCAGATGGTGGGCGACGCCACTGCTGGTTAGGTGCCAGTCGTGACAGCTTTTAGGCATCTGAGTCCCTGTGACTGGGGACCGTACAGGGTCATAGCACTGAGCCAGGGTCCTGCCTGCCATGGTCCTGCCGCTGCCCCGTAGCCAGGCAATAGCAGGCTTGTTTTTGCCGTTGCCCCAGTGACAGAACCCGCCCACCTTGAACCCAGCCAATGGGGGACCTGGCAGGCCGGTGGATGGCTGAGAGAATCAAGGAGAGGAAGGAGGGGGGCAGAGGCTGAGAGAAATAGGGGCACCCAGAGAGGGGAGGGCGGAGAAATAAATGTTCAGAGTTCTAGAGACTCCCCAGGGCTGGGGGTGACAGCAACTCAGAGACAAGACATGGGGTCTGAGATTCAAAAAAGGGGGGCTGGAGATCAGAAAGACCCCGTGTGTGGGTACTGGGACCACCCAGAACATGGAGGAATCCATGAGAAATGCCCCCTTTCCTGCAGGGTCCCAGCCCCCTTGCTGCCTCCCCGCCAGCCCTGCCCTTCTCTGGTCTGCAGAAGGCAGCAGGTCCTGCCCCGCCCACTGCCCTGTCTGCCTTTGATTTGGTTGAAAACTTCCACCTGGGGTAGGGGTGGGCGAAGGGAGGGACCACAGGGAAACTCTTAGTATGATAAAAGCGCATGGGAGTATGATGTTGCCTTGCCCGCAGCCAACCCGGGTTTGATCCCCAGCACCCTATATGGTCCCCTGAGCCCCACCAGGAGTGACGTTTAAGCACCGCAAGGTGTGGCCTCCACACTAACAAAAGTATGAAAATTTGATGAGATAATACAGAAAAACAGAACTACTGACCCAGAGATCAAATAGAAAGGCTGACGGAAAGGCAGGAATCCAAACAGTGAGAAGCCACTGGCGCTGGAGTGACAGTACAGCGGGACGGCGTTTGCCTTTCATGCGACCAGCCCAGGTCTGATCCCCTGTATCCCATATGGTCCCCTAGTACACTGGGAGTAACTCCTGAGCACAGAGCCAGGAGTAATCCCTGATCATTGAAGGGTATGGCACCCAAACAAAGCAAAAAGTGAAGAACCACAGCTTCTCCTTCCCTGCCACCCACACCCCAAGGGGCGCGGAGGGGATGGGTGTCCTTCTTTATCTCAAAGCTGGTATGCATGTGTGCAACAAGGGTGTGCCATGGTGACATAGGAGAGGGTTTGGCGACTGAGACCTTTCTGTACTTTCCTGACACTCATTTAAATATCTTCAGGTTCGATCCCCGGCATCCCATATGGTCAGAGTCAGAAGTAACCCCTGAACATTGCTGGGTGTGACCCAAAAAAGCCACACACGCACACACAAGTTTGGTGGGGCTGGAGAGAGCCCAGGGGTTAAAGTGCTTGCCTTGCTTTGCGTGCAGCTGTGCTCTGCTCGGCCCCCACTGCATGTGGTCCCTGAGCAACCACCAGGGGTCAGTCCCTGAGCAGAGAGCCCGGAGTAGTCCCTGCACAGGGCTAGGAGTGGCCTCCAAGCAAAAAGAATGACTTTAGGTAAAGGTTCTGCCGCCTCAGTGCCTCTACAGGTAAAGGTTGGGATTGGGAGAGGGGAAGAAACTTGACTCCAGTGCCCCATGGAACGTAGCCAAACTCTGAAATTCAGACCTCCTATCCTTCAACCTTGCTTGTGTTCCTGCAAAGGCCAGTGCTCAGCCAGCCACTGATGTTCTCGGTTTATTCTGCCCTGCCTCCCCTCCACTTCCTGATGTCCCCTCCTTATCACTCGCCTAGGGTGGGACCTCTGAATGTCACATGCAGCAGAGGGACCTGACCAGTTGTGTGGGTGTTGATACACAACAAGATAATCAAGACTATATTGAATAGCATCATCATTTCAAAGTTCATCCAGAACTTCTATCCATCCTTCAAAACCCCATGTGGTTTTACCACCTGTCTTACTTGACCTTGTACTCTCCAGGTCAGAGCCATGAGTTTTGTGATCATAGGACAAGTTCCCAGAGGCCCAGAGCAGCAGGGCCACCCCTGGAGATCATTCAGCATCCAGTTCTCTTCATCCTTGTCCTGGGCCTCCTGAATTTCTGGGCATGGGTCTCAGGCCGGCCGGTCCGGCTAAGAAGTGTGCAGACACATGCCGTATCGATTGAATCCATCGCCAACCCACACGGCCCTGGGCATCAGCAGTCAGTGCCCGCACGTAAGACTGTTTGGCTTTACACTCAGACAGCCAGTGACGCCGGTCCACGCCCCGGCAGCCTCCACCAGCCCCCGGGGTCACCAGCCTCTGAGCTGTCAGCCTTGCAGCGGGTCTCGAAGAAGTACTGTCGGAGGGGCCCCCCCGCAGCTGCGGGCACCTCGCCCAGCACCTCCACTTGGCGTCGGCGCAGGTCCACGGCGCTCCTGCGGTCGGTCACCCAGCTACTGACCGCGTCACACACTGCCAGCTCTCCCCTGCGATGTGCTGCTGTCTGGCTCACTCCACGCCGACTGCGGTTGGCCGGGCTGCCCACTGGCTCCCCAAAGCTCCCGCCTCCAGCAGGAAAAGCAAAGGGGGCCTGTAGGGGCACCCCGGGACAGGGCTACTCGGGGACAGGAGGTCCCACTCAGGGGCTGGGAATGGGGGCAGTGGCGGCGTGGGGGAGGGGACTCCATGGCAAGAGAGGGAGAAAGAGGAGGAGGACGGGGAGGGGCAGGAGGGCTGGGGGCCCATCTTGCTGACCACCTGGGAACACGGAGAGGGTAGCTGGAGTCAGAGAAGGCCCAAACTGACAGAAGCTGGGAATTCTAAGGGGACCTGGACACCAGAATAATGGGGAGTATTGGGGTGCTCTGTTCTAGGATGGGGGTAATGCCCAATGTCTAGATTCAACATTATTACCCTACCGCTGTGAGTCCTTAAGAGCCAATAAATGGGAAAGAAAGGCCTAGAGAAGTTAGTGCCAGGCACCAGGTCACACAGCCTGCAGGTGACAGGTGGGCAGAGGCTTCATCCCAGCAGCCCGCTCTGCCACCCTTCTTCTCTCACAAGTTCAACGCTGTTTAGGGACGGTCCAATCTGGAGAGTCCAGTATAGCTCCAAACTGCCACTCTGGAGGCCCAAGGCTTCCATCAGGCCTCGGTTTCCCTGCCAGTGAAACTCTCAGGGAGGTTGGGGTGGGGGTGGGGGGCCCGGTGCCCACTTCTCTACCTTTGGGGAGGCCTGTTTTGGGGGCAGGGTCGTGGAGTAGGGGTGGCAAGTGGAGAGGGTATCAGACCTGTCAGCACTTCCAGCGCCTTCGAGCTCTGGGGCTGGGGGGCCCCCAGGCTCCGGGGGAACCCTGTGTCCCCCACTGGTGGCCCCCTCCTTCCTGACATCTTAGGAAAGGCGGGGGCAGCCACCTAAGGGAAGAAGGGAACAGGCGGATGACAGGCATGGGGAGGGGCTGGGTACCGGGAGGCACCTCACCCAGTTCCCTAGAGGGGCCCCAGGAGCCACGCCCTTCCCTGCCCAGGTGATGGTTCCTGGCTAGGATGAGAAGCAGATGGGGGAGAGGGGGCAGCGGCTGAGGCTGGAAGAGATTCCACCGCGCCCATTCGGCTCCCAGATGGGGCGGGGTGGGGCGGGCCTGGACACCGGCTCTCAGGGCCCACGCTCCAGGAGCCCTGGGTCCCAGAGGGCTGCTTTCTGGAATGTTCTCTCCTCACAGGACAGGCCGGGGCCCGTCCAAGCCTTCCATGGCACATACCTGGACTGGCTGCCTGCCCTAGCTCAGAGACGGGGAAACGGAAAGATGGAAGGTGAGGAGGGGCCCAGGGTAATCCCTTTAGGACCAGGAGAGGAGGTCCCCAAGCCTCCTCCTACCTGCAGTCCCGGTCCGCAACTCCTTTAGGAGTCCAAAACCCCACTGTCTTCCTCCTTCCGACCCAAGAGCCCTATCCCCCAACTCTCTATCCCCCAACGCTCTCCTCCTTCCCAGGACAGCCAGCGCCTCCTCCCTCTGACATGGAAGGAGTGGGGTTCGGCCCCTCTCCCCAGGAACTCCCAGAAACACGGGCTCCCAGACCCCTCGCCCTCCAGAAGACGGAGGCTGGGGGGCAACCAGACCACCGCAGCGGAGGAGCGCGCCTCGGCAGATGAGGGACGTCCCGCTGCCTCAGTTTCCTCCGCCAGGCCCCGCCCCGCAGACCTCCGCCCCGCCTCCGCCCCTCCCTCCCCGGGGGCCGGGCGGCCCGTCGCGGGCTCCGGCGGGGCGGAGGCACCCAGGCTCTTACCTGGGGCGCCCTCCGCGGTCCTCCGCGGGCCCCGGCGGCGGCCGCTCCTCCTCCGGCTCGCGGGCTGCAGGGACGCGCGCTCGCCCCGCGGCTCTCGAGGTTCCCGCTCCCGAGGGCCGGGGCCGGGGGCGGGGCGGGGGCGGCGCCCGGCGGGGAGGAGGGGCCGGGGGATGGGGATCCCGCCTTCGCACGCCGGCCGGCACCCGGTCCTCCGCCCGCCGCTGCCCCGGGGGCCCGGCGCCAGCCCCTCCTCGCTTTGACCCAGGAGTCGGGCCAGCCCCCTGCCTCCTCCTTCTGGCCTAATGCATCAGACCCGGGAAACCAAGGACTCCGCCCCTCCTCTCTCAGACCCAGGGGTCCATCTCCCAGCTGCTCCTCTCTCAGACCCAAGGGGTCAGGCCCCGCCGCCCTCCTCCCTCAGACCCAGGTGTCCATCTCCTACCCCCCTACTCGCTCAGACTCAGGGCCAGACCTGCAGCTCCGCCTCCCTCAGACCCAGATTCTGGGCCTGAGATGCTGTTGAGCCTTTTGCCAACGAAGTGTCAATCCCGGCAGAGCCCCCTGCGCGCTTCCCTGTCCCAGGAGCTCCCGCCAGACATTAACCAGCTGGGCTGGGGCAGTGATAAGGTCCCAGGCAGAGACGGGGGTGCGGGTGGGGCTCTCCGAGTCCTCCCTCCTGGAATTTCAGGGTGGGGGCTGGGAAGAGGGTCCAGAGCTTAGAGAAGAGAAAATCTGTCCCTCTCGGAAAGATGGACACGCACGGGGTGGGGAGGGAGGAGGGGATCGGAAAAACAGATCGACACCCCAGGAGAACAGAGCCGCAGGGAAAGTGACCCTGCCTGCATGGACGTCCACTACGGGGCTCTCGCCCTTCCCCAGAGCTATTTGCAGGAGGAAAGCTGACACCGGCCTTGCTGGGGGTCATCCCGAACCCCTGTAAGCCTAAATATAGCATGGCGAGGTGGCAGGAAGGGTGTCCCCGGCTTAGGGTGTCCCCGTCCTCCTCCCATTCCGCCTTGGCCACTAGCGAGTCACCTCGTTATTCATCCTGAGAGGGGCGGGCCAACGGCCACCTCCCTGTGGGTGTCCGATGGAGTCGGGTGTGGCTTTCAGAGGCACTGGAAGGCTCCCCCATCTCTGAGTCTCTCTACCCCCTTTCTCGCTGGATCTGTCTCCTGCTTTATACCCTGGGTCTCCGCCCCTCCCTGGGTCCCGGCGCTCTTCTGTGATCTGTCCTAGCCATGGGAACCCCACTCAGCCAGGCTCTGGTCCTGCTCCAGGCCCCTCCCCGACTGAGTCTGAGGGCTGGCGCCTCCTTCCTCTCTCCCGCGCAGGGACTGGGGTGTCCGTCTCAGGTCTCTTTGTGGAGGGCATCCAGTGTCCGTGAGAACTGTTGGGCTGCCAATGGGGATTTCCAAGGCGGCGGGTTCCCTCCACCCAGGTCCCCTCTGGGTGTCTCTAAGTAAGATTTCACTTGACCCAAGAAAAGCGAGGCTAGGAGGCTGGGGGCGCAGCCGGCCAGCTAAAAATCACCACAGCAACACCTTCATGAACCAGTGACGGGTTTTAATCCCTGGATCCAGTCTCTGAGGGCTGAAGCCTCGTCCTTGAAATGCCCTTTAGGACTGAAAGTCCTTGAAAAATGCGCCACTTCCTGACCTACGGGGTGCAGGAGGAGGGGGCTTGGAGGAGCCCCTTGCAGCTTCAATTTCTCTTCTTGTGAGAAGCAAGGCTGCGGCAGGGGAGAGGTCCTGTGACTTTAATAACCTGTCTGCTGAGCCAGCCCCCCATACCTGTGACCTTGTAGGAAGCGCTGGCTTCTCCCTGGAAATATACCGTGGGTCCCCTAGTTCAACAGCTAGCCTGATTGGCCCGAGGATGGGAAGGGTGCACCCTCAATGCGTCTCTGTGATGCTGGGGGAGAGACATTGTCACTCTGTTTCTCTTCTCTCCGGGGCTGCTGCTGTGCCTCCAATGCTGGGTCTCCATCCCACACTCTGGGTCTCAGTTCCTCTCTGGGAGTGTCTTTGTACTTTCTCTAGTCTCGCGTCTCTCTCTCCTTCTCTCTGAATCTCGAGCCCCTTGGAATCTCTGTCCCCCACCCCCGTCCCGCCTTCTTGCTCGCCCAAGTCCCATTTCCTGTCCCTCTCTGCCATGGCTCCAATTTCCTTGTCTGGAAGAAAATGATCATGGGAGAGATGGTGGGGGCTGGGCTGAGGTGGGGTGAGCGTCCCTCTTTTGTTCATTCAGGAGGGTGAGTGGATAGAAAATAGATGCAACCCCCAGTTTTCTCTTAAAGTTGAGGGACTGAGCCAGAGAGAGAATACAGAAGGAGGGCATTTGCACCCCTACTGACCCAGGTTCAATCCCCGGCATTCCATAGAGTCCCCAAGCACCAACAGGGAGTAAATCCTGACTGCAGAGCCAGGAATAATCCCTGAGCATCACCAGTGAGACCCAAAAATTAAAAAACAAAATAAAAAAGACAATCAAGGCACCCAGCACAAGCCGGCTGGGTGCACCCCAGGATTCACTCTTTCACCGTCAGTCCTGGATACCTGCTTCCTCCCCTGGCTCCTTGGGTCCTGGGGTTACCCCTCAACACAGAACTCCCACATAACATAGCCCTACGGAGCTCCTCAGACACACTGCCAACCTCCATCCAACCTCCCAGGCACATTTGCTATGACACAACTTAATGGACGTCTGGGCAGCACGCCCCCAAGATTCAGTGGGCACGACACCAGCACACCAGCTCTACCAGACTCACCTGGTGCTACAAGTCAACCCAACTCAATGCAATGTGGCCCCAAGGAATGGCGGCGAGTACCTGTGGGGCCCAGGAGGATTTGGGAAAGATTTCTCGTGTCCCCCCATTCCAACCCACCTGGACTCAATGTAACCAAGAAAGGGCACGCGCCTTGGCTGACCTTCAGGTGGACACATGACTCACAAGTTCACAGAACCGAAAATAACATGGTCCTAGGAGGCTCGCCCAGCCACGTGCTTTCCGACCTGTGTCAGAAAACACAGCACTGTGACACCGAGTCCCAACAGCACCCAGGGGGCCCTGAATCCCACCATACCTGGGCCCTGGAGGTGCCTCAAAACAGGAAAGAATTGCTCCTGGCAGTCACAGCTGGACTCAACCCAACCCACCGGAACTGGGACCTGTTAAAGTCTTTTGCTACTCAGATGATAATTCAAACCTGTGGGGTTACCCTCAACGCAGCTTTGCTGCCCCCAAGCAGAGACCCACTGGACCTGCCACACCACACAACTCAGCCTGACCAGACCCCGTGGTCCTCAGCTCATGACCCACTGAACCTAGTTCTTCCTACAGCAACCCCACCCCTTACCTCGCCCTCCCGCCCACCCGCCTATCCACCGGGACCTCAGCTGTCCCTCAGACTTCAGTGACCAGGTGTTTCCCAGGGGGGCCCAGAGCGGGGTGGGAGTTCAGGTGCCTCCCCATCCACCAACCCCCCCATTTGCTTTGCTCCCCAGGGGGTCACAGGGCTGTGTCTCCACATGGCTGTACATCCCAGCCTCTTCGCCCTCCGTCTCCGGTGGTAAAAGTAGCAAAGTTGGAGACGATGGACGGGCACGGGCAGGGAAATAGTGAGCACGCCCGGCGATGGCACACAGAGAGCCCACAATCTTGCCACCCACAGTAACGGGTGCCATGTCTCCGTAGCCCACTGTGGTCATCGTGACCACCGCCCACCAGAAGGACTCCGGGATGCTGGTGAAATGAGAGTCAGCCCGGTCCACCTCGGCAAAGTAGACAGCGCTGGAGAAGAGGACGACGCCGATGAAGAGGGAAAAAGATGAGGAGGCCCAGCTCGCGCATGGAGGCCACGCAGGGTCTGACCCAGGATCTGGAGGCCCTTGGGTGACGGGAGAGCTTGAAGATACGGAAGACACGCACAAGGCGGATAACCCGCAGGATGGCCAGGGACATGGCCGGCTGGCCACACCTTCTGGCGGGCCAGCTCGGTGCCCAGGGCCACAGAGTGGGGAGGATGGCCACAAAATCGATGATGTTCATCACGTTCTTGAAAAAGGCCGCCTTGCTGGGGCATGCTGCCAGACGCACCAGGAGCTCGAAGGAGAACCAACAGATGCACAGAGTCTCCACCACGAAGAAAGGGTCGTCGAAGGGCGTGGCGGGGTGGGGGTCCGGGCACTGGGACAGAGCTGTTCAACTGATCCTGGAACTGAGGGGGAGAAAAGGGCTCAGGGAGGCTTCGCCAGAACTGGGACATGCTTTAAGGGCCGTGACTATTGTTTCAGTGCTCCACTACTTCTCTACAAGCCTTAAGTGACCCAGCTGACAGCATCCTTCCCGGGATACCCAGATTTGTCCCTGGGGCTGAGTTTTGAGACAGTGATCCTTCTGATTGGGGGCCTCCTGAAATGATGCACAGAACGGGATGCAGCCTCTTCCTGACAAAGAACAGCCCCAACACAGGGTCTCAGCGTAGGGAGAGACCATGCCCTTCTAGCTCCCCAACCTCACCTGACAGGCTAATGGCTAGAGATAATTTCTGTGCCCCAATTAACTTCGGTTTGTGATCAGTTTTCCCAAACACTGCCCGTTCTTCCCATCGGTTGGTACCAGTCAGAAAGACCAGGTATTTTCAGGCTCCTCTTCCTCTCCCAGCTCCCATTTCTGAGCGCGCAGGTTCTTCTACCACCTCCCTAGGCCCCACTTTTTCCAAAAGGCACCTGCTCAGATCCATAGGCTCCGCCCTCTTAGGCTCCACCTCGCCCGCCGCTCGCAACTTTGAAAGGAGGAGACCCGCCCCCCAATTAAGTCCCCGCCCCACATCGTTCCTTGCCCGGTGATTCGCCAGGTTCCCCATTTCCCCTGCCCCGCTCCCTAAGCCACGCCCCTTGCCAGCCGGGCTCCGCCCACTCACCGGGTCCGCGGCTACCAGGGCGGCGATCTCGGGGCTGTCGCGGTCGTCTCGGAAGTCGGGCAGCGTCTCCAGGCAGAAGACGACGATGGAGACGAGGATGACGAGCACCGAGACGACGGCGAGGACGCGCGCGGCCTGCGAGCTCTCTGGGAACTCGAAGAGCAGCCAGAGCTGGCGCGCGAAGGCGCGGCGGGGGCAGGGGCCGCTCCGGCGGCACAGGCGCAGCCCTCGTCCTCGCGCAGGCGCGCCAGAGCCGCGGCGCCCAGCCCGTAGAAGGCCACCTCCTCCAGGAAGACGTCGAGGGGCACATGCGCGGGCCGCCGCAGCCGCCCGCCCGACTGGTAGTAGTAGAGCACGGCGTCAAAGCTGGGCCGGTGCCGGTCGAAGAAATACTCGCGGCGCGCGCCGTCGTAGAAGCGGCCGCGGCGCGCCGGGTCCCCTAGCAGCGTGTCCGGGAAGCGGCCGAGCGTGCGCGCCCGCGTCTCGAAGCGCAGCCCAGCCACGTTGAGCACCAGGCGCTCGCAGCAGCCGCACGGCGGCCGGCACCGCGGCTCCATGGCGCGCGCAGCCCGGGCGACCCGCGGACGGTCGTGTGGCCCCGACGCCCGACCCGGTCCGGCTCCGCCTCGACCGCTGCCGCCGCCGCCCCAGCCTGGTGTCCGGTGTCCACGCATAAAAATAGCCCGGCCTCGCGGCCAGGGCGCGGGGGGAGGGGGCGCGGTGACCCCCGCCGGGGCAGAGGGCGGCCGCGCGCCCTCTGTCGGGGCGCCCTCGCTCCCCTGCCGGCCTCGGGGCGGCGCTGTCCCCGCGTCGGTCCCCTCGGCGGGTTCCCCTTACCCCTGCCCTCGGGCGCGCGGGATCCCCGCGCCTGCCACAGTTGCGTCTCTGACTTCTGCCCTTGAAGGGACTCAGGGCATGGGGTCACTGTCTCCAGGTGTCCCCGGATCTCCGTCATGGTTCTCTTCTGGTCACCGAGGTTTGGGGCTTGGTTATCTGGTCTCCCGTGGACAGTGTCTGTTCTTGGTGCCAGTCTGCTAGTGACCCGGGGTGGGCTCTTTTCTTTCCTTGTAAAACTGAATGACTGGGGGCGGAGCGATAGCCCAGCGGGTAGGGCGTTTGCCTTGCACGTGGCCGGCCTGTGCCGGCCCGGTTCGATCCCCGGCATCCCATGTGGTCCCCCAGCACCGCCAGGAGTAATTCCTGAGTGCAGAGCCAGGAGTAACCCCTGAGCATTGCCGGGTGTGACCCAAAAAGAAAAAAAAAAAAAACCTGAATGACTGCGGGTATCTTGGGGCTCCCTTAGGGCTCTGGGCCCCCGGACTTCTAGTTCTTGAGTCTCTGACACCTCTGTAGGTCAGCTCGCCTCTGTCCTGAGGTTGCGTGGCCTGGGGACACTCCTGCAACTGTGCGGATTGTGCATATGTGCCCCCACGCCCGGCCTCCGCTCCTGGATTTCCCCACTTGCTTTCTCTGCCAAATTCTTCTGAAATCAGGCGAGGCCCCGGCAGCATCTCTGAATAGCGCAAAAGGGCGAGCCTGCCAGGACCCTGCAGGGTCATCGCAGGGACCGAAGGACAGACGGACAAGCGCCTTCCAGCCACCGGTGTCCAATGACACCGCGTAAAAATAGCCCCACCGAATGGGCTCAGGGAAGAAAGAGGTTGGCGCTTGGTCACCCCGACTCCAGGGATGAGGTCGTGGGCGCCCTCTGCTGGGAGAGTGGAGAGAAGCCTTGAAGGTGGCAGCCCTGTGAATTCTACGGCTTTGCCTTCTTTGCCTATATCTATACTTTTTTTCTTTTTTTGCTTTTTGGGTCACACCTGGCGATGCTCAGGGGTTACTCCTCGCTCTTTGCTCAGGAATTACTCCTGGCGGTGCTCAGGGGCCATATGGGATGCCGGGGATTGAACCTGGGTTGGCTGCGTGCCAAGACAAATGCCCTACCCGCTGTGCTATCGCTCTGGCCCCCTTCTTTGCCCATTTCTGTATTTGCTATGTGCCTCTCTCCTCTCTGTGCTCGCGCCTTTTTTTAGGGGTCACACTCAGTAGTGTTCAGGAGTTACTCCTGTCTGTGCTGCCAAGGATCACTCCTGGAGCAGATGGGAGAACACAGGAATGTCGGAGATGGAACCTGGGTTGGTGAGGTGCAAGGCAGGCATCCTACCGCTGTACTATTGCTGTGCTAGTCTTCTTGTTTTGTTTTTTGGACCTGGAAGTGCATGCACAGGGAGTTACTCCTGGCTCTGCACTCCAGAATTATTCAGGTAGCGCTCAGGGGATCATATGGGATGCTGGGAATTGAACCTGGGTCGATGGCAGGTCAGGCAAGGCCCTCCCTGCTGTTCTATTGGATTTTCACGCAGTGTAGCCCTTCCTGCTTCCAGGTCTCTGCCCTGTATCTCTGGTCTCCTTTTTCTGTTGCCTGTTTTCTCTCCTTGAAGACCATAGAGAAGGCTGGAGCCATAGTTCAGCGGGATGGGTGCTTGCTTTGCGCGTAATCATCTGGCCTTGTATCCCTAGCACCCGGTATGGTCCCCAGAGGCCCCGCCAGGAATGCATGATCCCTAAGTGCAGAGCCAGTAATAAGCCCTGAGCACTGTCATTGTGGTCCCCAAGCAACATAAAACTGAACAAGCAAAAGCTGCTTGCTTTGCTTGCTGCTGATGCATATTCCTAGCAGCAATATGGTCCCCTAATCACCACAAGGGGTCACTCCTGAGCACACAGCCAGGATTAGCCCCTGAGCAGTTTGGAAGGCAGCTATGCTAACCACTATACCACCAACACTCAATGGTTTGGAACAAATCTCCCACCTATCTCCCACCTCCCACCACACCCCAATCAGAACTAAATAAAACAAATACCCAGTCATAGATCATCAGAATGTGACCTCTGGATAACTGAAGCCCTTTATTTCCATTCAACTAGTCCCTCCCGGTTCCCAGGGATCACAAGTCTCTGGGTACTCAATACAAATTCACCCATTTCATGTCCAGGACACAAGAAGCCTCTTGTGGATTCAGAAGTTTCAGCATTGGGGCCGGAGCGATAGCCCGGTGGGTAGGGTGTTTGCCTTGCACGCAGCCGGCCTGTGCCGACCGGGTTTGATCCCTGGCATCCCATATGGTCCCCAGAGCACTGCCAGGAATAATTCCTGAGTGCAGAACCAGGAGTAACCCCTGAGCGTAAAAAAAAAAAGAAGTTTCAGCATCCCACTCCATAGTCAACGCACATTTAATTACGCTCCTTATCATCTTCCTCTGCACACACCCTCACCCCTCTGGTCTGTCACTGCCTCGCACTCCAAACTCTGGTCACAACCTATCCCCACGTGCCTTTTCCTACCAAATGAAATTTCTTTTTGGGGAGGGCTGTTTAAGGGACACCCAGTAGTACTCAGGAGATCTTTCTGGCTCTGTGCCTAGAGTGATTCCTAGAGGTGCTAAGGGGACCGTATGTGCTACTAGGAATTGAACCCAAGTGCCTGGATGCAGAACGGCGCATTATCTCCTGAACTACTCCAGTCCCTCAACTTAAATTTCCTATTTCAGGGGCTGGAGCAATAGCACAGCAGGGAGGGCATTTGCCTTGCACCGGCCAACCCGGGTTCGATCCCCGGCATCCCATATGGTCCCCAAGCACTGCCAGGAGTAATTCCTGAGTACAGAGCCAGGAGTAACCCCTGAACATTGCTGGATGTGACCCAAAAAAAAAAAAGTTAAATTTCATATTTTGTATCTTTTCGTTTGTTCACATCTGGCAATGCTCAGAACTTACCGTGGCTCTTCACTTGGGGATTACTCCTGATGGTTTTAAGGGACAGCATAGGGTGCTGGGGATTGAAATCCAGGTCACAGCCTGCAGACAAGTGCCCTACCTATACTGTTGCTCAGGCCCTTGTATCATGTTGTGGTTTGGGGACCGCGCCAGGCTATGCTCAGGGCTTACTCCTAGCTCCATCCTCAGGGATCACTCCTATCAGTGCTGAGGGGGAAAGGGGGGTAACCGTGTGATACCTGGGATCAAACCTGGGTTAGGCATTTCTGGGAATGCCTTACCCACTGTGTTATCTCTCCAGCCCAACAAAAAAATTCTGTTAGGGAGGTGGACATAGTGCAAACAGGTCTGAAGCTCAGGGTTATCTTCTATGGCAAAAAGGACTTTGTAGGGGCCAGAGCGATAGCCCAGCGGGTAGGGTATTTGCCTTGCACGCGCCGGCCTGTGCCAGCCCGGGTTCGATTCCCGGCATCCCATATGTTCCCCGAGCACCGCTGGAGTTATTCCTGAGTGCAGAGACAGGAGTAACCCCAGAGCGTCGCCGGGTGTGACCAAAAAAGGACTTTGTAGATGGATTGAGTTCAGACTCTTGATTTAAATAGATGATAAGGATCCTTTTTTTTTCTTTTTGGGTCACACCTGGCAACACTCAGGGGGTTACTCCTGGCTTTTTACTCAGGAATTACTCCTGGCAGTGTTCAGGAGACTATATGAGATGCCGAGGATCGAACCCAGGTCAGCCGCGTGGAAGGCAAACACCGTAGCACACCCTCTGTGCTATCGCTCTGACCGGATGATAAGGATCTTTCTAAGAGCAAGCTCAAGTTTATAGGTGATGAAGGGGATGAGAGAGGAGACAAATGTCACATTGCTTTTTTTTCCTTTGGGCCACATCTGGCAGTGGCCAGAGCTTACTCCAGGCTCTGCACTCAGGATTGATCCTGGAGGTGCTCAGGGCATATGGTATGCTGAGGATCCAGTGCCTATCCACTGTGGTATCGCTCCAGCCCTCTCATTGCCAGCTTTGAAGGTGGAGGAAAGCGTGACCAGCTAAGAAGTGCCAATGCTGGGGCTGGAGGCGATAGCCCAGCGGGTAGGGCGTTTGCCTTGCACGCGGCCAGCTTGTGCCGGCCCGGGTTCGATCCCCAGCATCCCATATGGTCCCCTGAATACCGCCAGGGAGTAATTCCTGAGTACAAAGCTGGGAGTAACCCCTGAGCATTGCCAGGTGTGACCCAAAAACAAAAAAAAAAAAGAAGTGCCACTGCCATTAGCAGTTGGAAAAGCTAAGAAAATGAACACAATCCTAGAACTCCCAGAAGGAGCACAGGCCTAGGACTGACCTGGCGTACATCATAATATAGGTACATTTGTGGGGGATTACAGCTGATGGTTTTTAGGCTATTCTTGGCTCTATGCTTTTATTTTTTTTTCTTTTTGGGTCACACCCCACAATGCTCAGGGGTTACTTCGGTTCTGCACTCAGGAATCACTCCTGGTGGTGCTTGGGGAACCATATGGAATGCCAGGGATCAAACCTGAGTTGGCCGTGTGCAAAGGCAAATAAATGCCCTAATCATGGGGCCGGAGCAATAGTCCAGCAGGGAGGGCATTTGCCTTGCATGTGGCCAACCCAGGTTTGATCCCGGCATCCCATATGGTCCCCTGAGCATTGCCGGGTGTGGCCCAAAAAGGCAAAAAAAAAAAAAAAATTGCCCTACTCCTGTACTATCACCCCAGTCCTGAAGTTAATTTTATTGCAATTCATTACAGCAGCAAAGAAAGAGAGCACAGTTTGACTTGTCCTTTCCTTGACCTCATTCCGGTATAATAATATCTTTATTTTATTTATTTTATTTTTTTTTGCTTTTTTGGGTCACACCCGGCAATGCTCAGGGGTTTCTCCTGGCTCCTCGCTCAGGAATCACTCCTGGCAGTGCTTGGGGACCATATGGAATGCCGGGGATCGAACCTGGGCGGCATGGGCCGGCCATGCAAGGCAAACACCTACCCGCTGGGCCATCGCTCCGGCCCCTCTTTATTTATTTAATTTAATTTAATTTATTTATTTAATTTATTTATTTATTCATTTATTTATTTATTTATTGCTTTCTGGGTCACACCTGGGGCAGCGCCCAGGACTTACTCCTGGTTCTGCACTCAGGGAATCACTCCTGGCGGTGCTCGGGGGACCATATGGGATGCTGGGGATCGAACCCAGGCCGGCACAGGCCAGCCGCGTACAAGGCAAACACCCTACCCGCTGGGCTATCGCTCCAGCCTCCTATTTTATTTTATTTTTTATTTATTATTATTATTTTTTGCTTTTTGGGTCACACCCGGCGATGCTCAGGGGTTACTCCTGGCTCTGCACTCAGGAATTACTCCTGGCGGTGCTCGGGGGACCATATGGGATACCGGGGATCGAACCCAGGCCGGCACAGGCCGGCCCGCGGCAAGGCCAACGCCCTACCGCTGGGCTATCGCTCCGGCCCCTATTTTATTTTTTTAAAACATTTTATTATACCACCGTGAGATATACAATTACAACGTTGTTCATGTTTGGAGGTTTCGGTCACATAGTGTTCCAGCACCTGCCCTCCACCAGTGCCCATTTCCCTCCACCAATGTCCCCAATTCCCTCCCCCATCCCATAGTCTGCCTAAATGGCAGGTTCTTTATCTCTTTTCTCTTTCCCTCTCTCTCTTTTCCTTCTTACACATTGTGGGTTGCACTACATACACTTAGAAGCCATCATGTGCATTTTTTTTGCCTGTATTTAATGCTCAGTTCTATGTTGGTATCAGCCCTTTTGACATTTATTCACACATGTTCCCTTTTCTATCTTACCTAACCTCTGACTCCCACGTTTGTGGTAATTTCCACTTTTGGTAAGATCACCTGATATATTTGTCATGCAAATAAATGCAGTCATTCTATGTCTCTCTCTTTCCTTCTGACTAATTTCACTCATAATATGATCCTTTCCATGTCCATCCATTTATAGGCAAATTTCATAACTTCATTTTTCCTAAGAATATCTTTATTTTTTAACTTTTTTTTTTTTTTGGGTCACACCCAGCGATGCTCAGGGGTTACTCCAGGCTCTTTGCTCTGGAATTACTCCTGGCGGTGCTCGGGGAACCATCTGGGATGCCGAGGATGGAACCCGTGTCGGCGCGCAAGGCAAACCCTACCCGGCAAACCCTCCCCGCTGTGCTATCGCTCCAGTTCCGGAAGCTTTAGATTATATAGCCACTATTTGCGTCATAACCTGTGCAAGTTTATTTATTTATTTATTTTGCTTTTTTGGTCACACCCGGCAATGCTCAGGGGTTACTCCTGGCTCTGCACTCAGGAATTACTCCTGGCGATGCTCGGGGGACCATATGGGATGCCGGGGGATCGAACCCAGGCTGGCACGGCCGGCCGCGTGCAAGGCAAACGCCCTACCCGCTGGGCTATCGCTCCAGCCCACCTGTGCAAATTTAAATTCAAAGAAGAACATGGTTCAAAGACATCACACAAGTAGAATAGATTGTATTGATACGTCCCGGGGTAATACAAAACAGATTGTATTGATACGTCCCAAACGTCGGTATGCCCTTCCCGCAGCCCAGCGGTTTCTACAGATAACACAAGGGGCAGTGAGACTGTTACTTTTCATGCTGCCGGGCTGAGCCTGCCCAAATGTTCTTTCCAAAGGCGGATGGGGGTGATGACGAGCCCTCAGTGGCTTTCCACAGCAACATGAGGGCCTTTTGGCTCATTAAACCAGCCTGCTCTTCGCTCACCTAACAGTAGCTAGTGAAGCTAGCCTAAGGTGAGCACAGCACACGCAGGGACTCTTTGGCAGGCGGCGGAAGAATATCTTAACGCGCACCAATCACGCGTGCGCACTAGGACCGGGAAGTCTCTTCCCGGAGGGGGGGGGAGAGCCTGGCGGACGGGAGGCGGTTGGAGCCGAGTGCGCGAGGTGGCCCTCGCCCCCGCAGTGGAGTGCGCAGCGCGCGTGCGCAGTAGGGCTCCGGCTCGCGGCGGCAGAAGTTTAAGGTGGCCGGAGGCGGGGTGGTGACCTCGCGCGTGCGCCCTGCCCCGCCGCGGCGCCGGCTTCTGGCGCGGTGGGCTGAAGGCGACCAGGTGGCGCGTGCGCAGAACCGACGGCGGAGGGATTTGCGGCCGGGTCTACCCTCTGGCCCTGACGCGAGCGGAGGCCGCGCGGGCTCTAGAGCAGCGGCCTGGTGCGCGCGGTGGTGGGCGACTTTGGCTGACGGACGCGGCGCCGCTGGGGTCGAAGCCAGAGTGGGGAATCCTTGCTGCTGAGGGGCCGCAGCGACCGCCGCGAGCCCTCGGACCGTCGCCAGGCCGAGCGGGGCGCCGCGCGGCGGGTGAGTGAGATTCAGTGGCCTTGGCGACTGCGGGACCGCTACCCACAAGCCCCTGCGGTGGGCCCCAGCCCCTTTTCCGCGGCGGGACCCCCGTTCGTGTGGGCTTCCGCGCCCCCTCCCAGCGCCTTTGCGCCCCTGACGCAGAGTCCTCCGGGGCTGCTTTCATTGCCGCCCCTCCCTCCGGGGCCCCTACCCACAGGCCTTTGCGGGGCGTTGGCTCTTTCTGCTCTCCCCGAGCCCCGGACCCTTACCCACAATGCCGTTCGCCCTTGGGCATTCGCGTAACTACCCACAAGCCCCGGGCTGGAGGGACCCACCCCCTCACTTGTGGCATTACTTGTGGAGGCTGGGAGCGACCCCCTGCGTGGTCCGAGGTGGGGCACCGCTATTCGCCCCTCCGGGGCTCCCGCAGGGTCCTCGCTTCTCCGACGAGCGCCCCCGGGTTTTGCTGCGAACGCTGGAGACGCGCCTCCTTAGAAGATTGGGTTTTCGCGCTTTGTTCCCTCTCCGGCCTTGCCCACGCTCTGCCGCCCCCTAGCGAATCGCTTTCTTTTTCAATGCACCCACCTTGGGGCTTCGCCGGGACCCTTAAGTCCCGGAACCATGCCCCGCTTGGCCTGGCCCCGCCCACCGGACCGGCAGGTGATGCCCAGTGTCTTCCTCGTAGACTCGGCAAGATGACCCAGTTCCTGCCACCCAACCTGCTGGCCCTCTTTGCCCCCGGGACCCCATCCCGTACCTGCCCCCCGCTGGAGAAGCTGCCTCATGAGAAACACCACAATCAGCCGTACGTGGCATCGCCCCTTACATCCGAGAGTTCGAGGTGAGCTCCAGCCTGGGCGTTCTTGCGTTGTGATGGGGCAGGGGTTGGGGGTGTTCATATTTAGGGTCTTGTTTGTGGGCTTAAATGGGGTCCACCAGACTCCCTTGCGGGCCTTTTTTGTAAATTCAGTCAGCACCTGCGGGTTCCGGCTCTGGGGAGCTGCATCTTCACCCGCAGCGTTTAGTGACTGGGCAGATGATCCCACTCCCGGGCATTGGCTTTTACTTCATGAACTTAGTCATTTGATCTCACGTGATAGCAGCGTTTTGTTGTTATGGTAGGAGGTGAGGTGTAGCCTGTATGTTGTGGGTCTTATCCCCAATTGGTCAGTAAGACGTCCTTAATGGTGTTAAGCAGGTGTTTATGAAACGTTAGCGCTGCTGCGGTGTTCATATCCACAGTAGAGTGAGCGGAGAGCCACAGAGACTCCGGGGCACGTTTATTCTTGCATAAGCTTGGGATAACACGCACCTCTTCCTCTTTGTTTTCTTTTCTCTCTCTCCTTTTATTTGGGGGCAGGGGGTTTCATACCTGGAGGTGCTCAGGGGTACTCCTGGCAGTGCTCAGGGACTCTATGGATACTGGGAACAAACCCAGGTCAGTCATGCAAGGCAGATGCCCAACCTCTGCTATTGCTCAGGCACCTGTTTTGTTTTCTTTTGGGACTCCCCATGGTGGTGCTCAGAACAAGCTGCTCCTGAGTCTGCTAGAGCTGGGGTTGCGGGTCCTGTGGGGTTGGATGAGCGCAGGGCTCCTTCAGCCCTGGTTCTGTGCTCGCCTCTGCCATCTATCCAGCCCCTTAGCAACCTCTTAGGTGCCTCAGAACACCTGAGAAATGTTGGCGCCAGGCCAGAAGTCAGGAAAGTTCTTGCTTCCGTGAGAAAAAGGGCAGCTGCAGGTGAAGAAAGCAGAAGGGTAGTGGAGATAGCAGCCCGCCTGTTCTTCAGTGGGGTGTGAGCCTGCCTGGGGAAATGTTATTAGGCAGTTAAAGTCATTTATGGCTATGTAGCAGTTAACTCTTTAATGAGCAGTTAGACTTTCAGGAACTTCCCCTGACCTGGGGGATGGCCACTTGTTAGCTCTGAGTACTACTCTGTCAAATTCTTTTACTTCAGGACTGAGCCTGGTTATATTTGTGATGGAGGTCCTGGCGAGTAGTTTTATTTACTGTCTGTTGCAGGTATTGTTGATTTTGAGTGTAGGGCGCACAGCCGTGGTTCTCAGGAGTTGGACCCAGCTCCATTGCTCAGGGACTATGCAGTGGCAGGGATTTAACCAGGACTACTTTGGTTGAACGTGTGCAACAACTTGATGAGCTCTCTGCCCCAAAATATAGTATTTTGGGGGTTGGAGCGATAGTACAGCAGGTAAGGCACACATCTTGCGCGTGTCCAACTCAGGTTTGATTCCTGAGTGCAGAGTCAGGAGTAAGACCTAGTGGTACTGGGTGTGACCCAAAAGCAAAGATGATGTTTCTAATAAATCCAGTGAACATAGAAGCACTCTATCAAGTTTTAGGAGTTTCTGGATACATGTGGTTTGTGGGCTTATTTTTATTTTT
>JAJIBD010012740.1:0-34688 GCA_021461705.1 Cryptotis parvus | reverse complement strand
CCCCTGGGAGTCCTTTACACCTGGGCCTCCCTCCTCAGCAGCAGAAATCTGTTTTAACACCTAAAAGTATACATGTTTTAGCAAACATCTCTGAAACCATGAGTCACAGAAGAGGCATTACCATGTTGGAAATCTCACACTTATCTGCTTTCTTATCAAGAAATATTTGCACCCTGGGTCCAGAGAAATAGCACAGGAACTGAGGGCTCTGTCAGGCAAGCATGAGGCCATACGTGCAGATCCTATATCCGCTAAGTGCTGCCCTGGCCGTTCTTCAGTTCTTCAGCTGCAAGCCAAGCACTGCAATCCAAACGATGCACAAGCATCCTGACCAGGAAGTGGCTGATTGTGGACCGTGACAGCCCCATGGAGAACCACTACCAAAATGGGTGTGACACAACTCAGTGCTTGTCCCGGGTGGCAGGTGTGAAAGCACCACAGTTAAAGGAGTGCAGAGCTCAAAGGGCAGCCCAGAGGTTGGAAACACTCAAGCTGATGGGCGACCCTCAGCCAGCGCAACGCGAAATCTCTCATGTCCTACAGCCAAGTAGGTGTCAGCTCCAGTCAGGCCAACAGTGGGAAAGGAGGGAAAGGAATTTTTTAAAAACACAGAGCCAGGGGCCGGAGCGATTGCACAGCGGGTAGGGCATTTGCCTTGCATGCGGCCAACCCGGGTTCGATCCCCGGCATCCCATATGGTTCCTGAGCACCACCAATAGTTCCTGAGTGAAGAGCCAGGAGTAACCCCTGAGCATCGCCGGGTATGACCCAAAAAGCAAAACAACAACTAACAACAACAAAAAAACACAGAGTCAGAGAATAGACAGATAAAGTGTTTGACTGGCACACTAGCAATCCAGGTTTGTTCCCTGGTACCACATAAAAATCCCCAGCACCACCAGGAGGGATGCCTGAACACAGAGCCAGGTATAAGCCCTGAGCTCAGCTAGGGTGGCCCCAAACAAGAAACAAAAAAATGGCTATAATGGCATCTTGTAGGATTTAGCCCAGATATTTTGTTAGAGTAAGTAAAAATATTTGTTGAAAAAGGAAAAAAACATATTACTGTTTAATCTGTGGGCAGATAAATTTAACAGAATTCATGGCATGGACTGTGATTATGTTGTTATTACTGTTAATTTTTCTATGGTTAACTTTTCGATGCTTTTACATTGTACTTCAAATTGTATTTCATTTGCATCACTTGTCTTCCCATTGTTCGTTGATTTGCTTGATCGGGCACCAGTAACGTCTCCATACATCCTGTTGGGTGCTAGTGTAGCCCAAGGGCATCTGCTTGCTCCAGGAACATGAAGAGACTCAAACCATTAAATGCATTTAATTAAGAGAAATTAAATTGTAATTCACTTGTATCACTTGTCTTCCCGTTGTTCATCGATTTGCTCGAGCGGGCACCAGTAACATCTCCATACGTCCTGTCCCATGCTAGTGTAGCCAAGGGCATCTGCTCACTCCAGGAACACGAAGAGCCTCAGACCATTCCCTTCAGGTCATGGGAATAATTGTAATTAAGAGAAATTAACTTAATTGTATTTAATTAAGAGAAAAAACCTGACAATCGATATTAATAAAATAAATTCATATTGACTTCTAAAAATTTTTTGGGGGTTTGTGGTGGCTATCACATCCTGTGATACTCAGGGATTACTCCTCGCTCTGCACTCAGGAATTACTCCTGGCAGTGTTCGGGGACCATATGGGATGCCAGAGATTGAACCTGGGTCAGTTGCATGCAAGGCAAAAACCCTACCCACTGTACTATTGCTCTGGCCTCAGCTTCTTTTTTTTTTTTGCTTTTTGCTTTTTGGGTTATACCCAGCGATGCTCAGGAGTTACTCCTGGCTCTGCACTCAGGAATGACCCTGGTGGTGTTCAGGGGACCATATTGGATGCAGGAGATTGAACCCCAGGTCAGTCGCATAGTTGGCCACGTGCAAGGCAGGCACCCTACCCATTGTGCTATATTGCTCTGGTCCCTCAACTTCTTAAAATTTTAAATTAGGAATATTTGATATGGATTTTAGTCAAAAGGAATTTCTGACATCAGATTACATTCTTGAAAGATGCACATATGTATCCATAAAATTATGAAAGAAAGAAAACTAAGATTTTAATTTGACTTTTACATTCATTTAGTGCTTAAAATATGTAATTTATGTTGAGTCTTGGATAAAAAGATAATATGAGTATGTGTCATGTATTAGTCATTATTAAGTTATTCTTTTGTCAGTTCCTACTCACTCTTCTGAGACAAAACAAATCTAATGCCTATCTGGAGAACATAGAAGTTCAGGCGCTACAGAAATAACTTTCATGTCTTTATTTATTTTATTTTATTTTATTTTATTTTATTTTGGGGTCACACCCGCGACGCTCAGGGGTTACTCCTGGCGGTGCTCAGGGGACCATATGGGATGCCGGGGATTGAACCCGCGCGAGCCGGCCGCTTGCAAGGCGAACGCCCTACCCACTGGGCTATCACTCCCGGCCCCAACTTTCATGTCTTTAAAGACCCAAACAGAAATAGTTCCAATTTTACTTTGATACACAAAATACTGGTTTAAAGGCTGCTAGAACATTAGTTTTCAACTGTCAGATCCTTGAAGAGGACTAGTTTGCAGGTGTAAAAGGTTGAAAATCACTGTACCCAAGTGTATTTCTTATTCTGTCATAAAGTTTATAAATCCACTTTATAAAAGTTTTGCCCATTCACACATTTTTTTCTTTTGACGGCATGTGTGAGCAACATATATTAAAAGCTGGAGTTGTTTTCTTCTCAACTTCAATGGATGACAGAAAGTTCCCGAACATCTTCCCTTAACCTAAGAAGCAGATGGCGGGGGTGACTGCAAAGTCGCCCCATCTATTATTAGCTTCCTGCTGATTCCCAGGGATCCAGAGCTTTACCGGCCTTTTTTTTTTTTTCATCTTACAAATCCAGGCCTAACTTTCAAAATTGCTAAAATTTATTTTTTGGTTCAATATCTTTGTTCATGAAATGGTAAAGCAGGTCTGGCAGTAGCATTTCTGTCCTCTGGTTCTCTCGCCTCCGTTATCAATAATGGCATCACCACTTCCTTCTTTTTTCCTAACTCTCCATCCTCATCTCTAAAGACGCGACAGGGACCAATGGGAAGTAGGCAGAACAGACTAGCTATTAGGGTCCCATGACAAGGATTTATTGGTATGAAATTCAAAGGGTGGATCTATCTGGTGCCTAATAACCTGGATGACTGGCCTCCAGAAGATAAACATTCTAACCCCTGTTTTACCAGCCCATCTACCTTAAACTTAAGAAATGCTCAGGGACTCTCCTTGTGTTAAAAAATCTACAAAAGGGGAAATGTGAGGTCAGCTCAAGAGCTCAGCAGGTAAGGCACTAGCCTTGCAGACACTCCACCTGGGTTCAATCCCCAACACTATGTATATTTCCCTAAGGATTGCCTGAAGTGATCCCTGAGCTCAGAGTCAGGGTTAAGGCCTGAGTTCCACTGGGTGTGGCCCAGAAACAAAAAAAGGAAAGGAAAGAAAGAATAATATTAATCTTTAGCAAAAAAAATAAAAGTTCACAGCGCGAATTGATATTTAATGCTCACTAATATAGACTGGTGCAGTCTCATAGAAAAGAACAGACATTTCATTCTACAGCATATTGCTGACCATGTTTCTCAGTCACAAGAGTAACACAATATAAAAGTTAATGAAAGCCTTTCAGAGCTTCTACACCTGAGAAAACAAATAGTTTCTCTATTGGAGAAAATCCTCCCTCTTTCACAGAGAAATTCACTGTCCTTAATATATATGCCAGTAATTTTTCCTGTCCTAAAAACTACATGTACTTGTTTGAATCTGAAGCTTAAAAAAATCATTGATAGATGCAAGATAAAAAGCAGAACAACTCATAGCAGCATTATTCACAATAGCCAGAATCTGGAAGCAACCAGAGTGCCCGAAAATCGATGACTGGATAAAGAAGCTTTGGTACATCTACACAATGGAATACTATGCAGCTGTTAGGAAAAATGAAGTTATAAAATTTGCCTATAAATGGATGGACATGGAGAAGATTATGTTGAGCGAAATTAGCCAGAAGGAGAGAGACAGATACAGAATGACTGCATTTATTTGCATGGCATAAATATATATGTACATATTATGATACCAATATCCAAGGTCAAGTTAAGCATATATCGGGAGGTCTTGTCAAAGGTGGAAATTATCACAAACGTGTGGGAGTCAGAGTTTAGGTAAGACAGAAAATGGAACAGGGTGCTAATAATAGTCGAGGGTACTAATGCCAACCTAGAACTGAGCATTAAATAGAGGCAAAAGGATACACATGACAACCTTTTAATGTATGTTCTGTAATCCATAGTCTGGAAGGGAAGGAAAAGAGAAAGAGAGAGAAAGGGAAAGAAATAAAGAACCTGCCATGGAGGAGGGCTGGGGGAGGGAGAGGGAACCGGGGATGTTGGTGGTGGGAGATGGGCACTGGTGGAGGGACGGGTGCTGAAACACTGTATGACCAAAACCCAAACATGAACTTTTTAATTGTATATCTTTTTATTTGTATATCTCACCGTGGTATAATAAAATACTTAAAAAAAAAAAAGCAGAACAACTAATACAATACATATACCCCAAAACCTTTAATCACTGAAGACTCAGACTTCAAAATTTAGTTTACTTCTTTAAAATACATTTTGAATATCAACCAAGCACAGTTTCTCCATGATTATTGGTTGTGTGTGTGTGTGTGTGTGTATGTGTGAACGTGTGTGCAGTGTCACATACCAAACACAGGGCTTCACAATGCAAGGGAAGTGTTCTACCACTGAACTCAACTCTTAGTGCTGTTGAAGATGAATCTGTCTTTTCTCTCTGCTGATCATGAAAAGAACTGGGCACAATGGCCGTGACCCACTAGCACATATTTATATTAATGCTTGTCTTCTCTTCCTTTGTAATCAACTAGAAAATAAATTAGATGAGAAACTTCATTTGTGATCTGCTATGCCATAGGTTCCCAAACATATTTGGCCAACTGCCTCTTTTCAGACTTAATAAAGTTTACAAAGTGCCCTCCAGGAAATCTACCATTTAAAAGGAAGTCGACAATCAAAAAAGCATTTCACCCCAATTGCATCCAGTATCACATTGGATTGTTCAAGGCTACCACCAAAAGAGGTTTCTACAATTTAGGGAATTGTTCTATTCCAATAATGCCTTACTTAGGTAAGATAACTGACCTTTGTAAAGCTGTATATTCAGTACACTAGATCTTACTAGGATGAGTAAAAGAGCTGATTGTTGGAGCTATGTTATAAATGGAACTTCAGTCATGGTTTCTTCTCCCTCCCAGCTGTACCTGCAGAAGTTACTAATCTTGGTATCGTTCATTTGGGGTTGAAAAATCACTGTCTCTAGGTTTGTTATAACAATGTAGTTAGAGAATTAGTTGTTTTTGCTTTTTGGGTCACACCCAGCAATGCTCAGGGGTTACTCCTGGCTCTGCACTCAGAAATTACTCCTGGCGGTGCTCAGGGGACCATATGGGATGCCGGGATCGAACCTGGGTTGGCTGCATGCAAGGCAAATGCCCTACCTGCTGGACTATCACTTTGGCCCCTCAAAGTAAATTAAATTTTTATCTATCCAAATTAGGGTCTCTTATCTGTTTATAATTTTGTTACTTCAATTCCTTTAATTTACCTATTTTTCATATATTTTTCTCACCTGGTTTTGTTGTTATTGTTGTGGGGCCCCACCCAGTAGTGTTCAGAGCTTATTCCTGGCTCTGCACTCAGGGAACACTCCTAGTGGGGCTCAGGGGATTACGGAGGGGTAAGGGATGGAAACCAGGTTGGCCATGTTCAAGGCAAATGCTCTGACTACTATACTATCTCTTGGACCCTAGTCTATTAATTTTTAAAGAGCTGTCATTGTGCTCATACAAAGAAATAATATAAAAATTCTATCTTCCTTAAGATAAAATGGCTCAATTTGGTATAACCATAAGCATTTGGGTAAAATGTGTTTAGTCCAGGAATTTTAACTACTTTTAATCAGAACCGGAGTTATTTAAAACTTGGTATAGACACATTATTTAAACTGTTTTACTGTTATTAAATAGATAATGAATCTACTCTCTCAAATTGTTTTAAGGATTAAATAAGCTAGTATTAAGAAGTTATTGAGAACTATTCAAACACTGATTAAACACAGGCTTTGTAAGCACAGAATATTTATTCTATCGGCAGTGAACCATTCCATGATTGCAATTTCTCGTGACCTAGTAGTATTTCTATACTAATCATATGTTTCATGAGGGTCGGTGCTACCCCCAAACTAATTGTTATTTGAATAAATAACATATTCAATTTATACCCTGTATATTGATAACCCAATCTCAGTTTTGTTAAATATATGAAAGTAACCATACTGGTTTTACTAGCCATTTCTTCAAAATGCAAGTTATGTGATATAGAATATTTTGTTCTGTGCCAATTTTTTACTACCTGCTTTGGAGCAAACATAAGGTTCAGGTTGGTGTTTGTTTAACGTCATGTAGCACAAGCAAATTTGTAAGGATGGAAGATGGTTTGTTTCAAATAGCATCAAACTGTTGTAAACACTTGTCTTAGGTAAATGTAACCTACATGAATATTCAAAATGACTTAGGTTTATTGAAATCAAAGTAAGGATAGAATTAACAGTCTTTTTTGCTAAGATAGGCCACTTGTGTGATTCAGTGTAGAATTTTTCTTTTCACTTGTGTCAAAGAAGTATTTAACTGGCATCAAAGCATGTGTCTTCAATACAGAATTAATAGTGAACAGAAAGAAAGCAAAAGAGATGAAGTAAGAGCACAGCTGTCAAATGTGGGAAATGGTAATGGCAGATTAAAACTCACCATTGAATATACACAGAGACTTAAGTGACAAACTCTAAATATCTGCAGGGCTAGCCACAATGTGTAAAAAGAAGAGGGAGAGAGATGCATAGACAGAGAGAGAAAGAGAGGAAACAGGGCTACCTGCTGTTGAGGGAGCCTGGGGGGGCGGCAGGGGGTGGGATACATTGGTGGTGGAAATGGGGCACTGGTGGAGGGATGGGTGCTGTTATACTGTACTACCAAGAACCAATTTTGAACACCTTTGTAATTGTATATCTCACGGTGGTATAATAAAAATTTTTTTTAAAAAAAAGAGCACAGCTGTCATGAGGCGTATGGGTGACCCAACATTCAGACACAACCACATTTGGATTTTGGGGTGTAGAAACAACACCTGCTCCTAAAGGCAATACGGGATTGTGTCTATGATTACCCTGGAAGCTCCACAAATGACAAGGACCAAGAAAAGCTTATAATTCAAAATATTTTCATTGGAAACCCTGATATTTTCATGCTTCAATAAACGCCTCCTTCTTGGGCTGGCATTATTCTGATGTCATTCATATGACATAAAACCATCAAAAGCAAACATTTGCAATGGAAATAATAATAATAATAATGGGAAAAACTGACATTTAATTCTTTATTTGAAATGTGTGTGTGTGTGTTCTCTATACTCTCTAATGCTACTAAGCACAGAGTAACATTCAAATCCACTTTATTTTGAGCCCTTCTATTCATCAACTAACAGGAATATCTGGACAAGTATGTTCTCTAGTTCTTCACAAGCCATGAAGTTTGGAAGTCAAGATAATATTGTTTAAAATTTTAATGAACTAGTTGAAGTTCAAAAAATATAAAAACATTAACAAAAGACAACCCATATCATTTAACTTCAGATGAAAGTCCAATTCTGATCTTTATAGAAAAGGGTTGTTTTATTTTTTTTAATGAAATGAGTATTTTGTTTCTATCTTTTTTTTTTTTTTTGCTTTTTTGGGTCACACCCGGCGATGCTCAGGGGTTCCTCCTGGCTCTGCACTCAGGAATTACTCCTGGCGGTGCTCAGGGGACCATATGGGAAGCTGGGGATCGAACCCTGGCGGCACAGGCCAGCCGCTTACAAGGCAAACGTCCTGCGCACTGGGCTATCGCTCCGGTCCCTGTTTCTATCTTTTCATTATACCACCATGAGATACACAGTTACAAAAGAGTTCATATTTGGGTTTCAGTGTTCCAGCACCCATCCCTCCACCAGTGCTTCAGCACCCATCCCTCCTGATTCCTTCCTCCCAAAGCCTGAATCTATGGCAGGCAATTTTCATATTTCTCTCTCTCTCTCTCTCTCTCTCTCTCTCTGTCCCTTCTCTCACATATTGTGGCTTGCAATACATACATTTAGAGGTTGTCATGTATATCCTTTTCCTACTCTCAATGCTCAGTTCTACGCTCATATTATCATTTACAATAATTACACTGTTCCTTTCTCTGTATTACCTAACCTCTGAATCCCACATATTTGCAGTAAGTTCTACCCACTGACAAACCTCCTGATCCATGTTTTGTCTGGCCTTGAATATTGATATCATGCTATTTAGAAAAAGGTTTTTTAATTCTCACCAGGGTTGGGCTATTAGTATGAACAGCAGTGCTTATCCAAGAACTCTCTGGTTGATTGAAAATAAACATTTCCTTTCCTTCAGGTTGTACCTACTTCTGAAAAAAGTCTGCAGTATGGACTTAATCACAATTCCAATCATTCCAATCATTACTAATATTTCCATAAATCTCTTAACTTACTATGAAGTAGACTTGCCGTGACAGTGGCTAAAAGGCAAGAAACAAACACAGAAGACGTGGAATGGGGGATGGCTGGGGCAATAAGCTGTTAGTGGAAAATTGATATACCCAAAGGAAGTTTGGATATTCCTCAAAAAAATCTGCACTCTCTATGTTTACCAAAAATAAATAAAATATTTATTTAAAATAAAAGTCATAAAATCAAGGAGAATGATTGATTGATTGACTGATTGACAAAGTAGTCTTCCATCTGGGACTGGAGAGATAGTACAATGGCTAGGGTACTTGTCTAACATGTGGCCAACCACCTTTGATCCTCGGCATCCCATAACCTCTGAACCCACCAGGTGAACCCACCTCTGAACCCAGAGGTGGGTAAACTCTGAACCCACCAGGAGTAATTTCTGAGTGCAGAGCCAGGAGTAAGCCCTGAGCATTGTGAGATATGGCCCTCGAACAAACAACAGTAGTCTCCTATCCATGTATCCATCAGAAATTTGCCCATGAAGAATGTAAGAAAATAATTTTTAAAACTAATGAACAATAAGGATATTCTATGTAATATCAAATGATTAATACATATTATTAACTTTTGAGGGCACCTGCCTGGTGCAAGATGACCACAGACTTAATGCAGATATCCATTTAATTTTACGGATAGCCAGACAAGTTTAATAACCATCCTTCTCACTGTACCCGGTCGGCTTTATCTAGTCCAAAATATATTAGCAAAGAATATTTCTGAAGTTTCATTAATGGTAGGAAGACAGGGTGATTATCACAGGGAAAAGCAGAACAAAAGAAAATTTAATGCCATATGTTTCAGATACCAGAGTTGAAATTTATTCAGGTAAATGAGAATAAGCATTATATTGTATTAAATTATTTGAATTTCTTTACACAGGGTAAAATCATACAGCAATCAATCATCACAGATTGACTTTTATTGATTTACTTTCTGAGAATTCCATTTGCCATTTAAGTTTTGTTGGAGCAAACAATATGAAATAAATTTGTAATGTGCCTGATAAGGGGGCAGGCTGGGAGGTGGGACAGAATGTAGGGACGTTGGGGAAGGAAAGGTCACACTGGTAGTGGGATTGGTGTTGGAATATTTTATGCCTAAAACAACTGTATTATGAACAACTTTGTAAATCACAGTGTTTCAATAATTTTTTTTATTTTTTTTATTTTTTAAGTATTTTATTATACCACCGTGAGCTATACAAATAAAAAGATATACAATTAAAAAGTTCATATTTGGGTTTTGGTCGTACAGTGTTCCAGCACCTGTCCCTCCACCAGTGCCCATCTCCCACCACCAATGTCCCCGGTTCCCTCCCCCTTCCCCAGCCCACCTCCATGGCAGGTTCTGCATTTATTTGCATGACATAAATATATATGTACATATTATGATACCAATGTCCAAGGTCAAGTGAAACATATATCAGGAGGTCTTGTCAAAGGTGGAAATTATCACAAACGTGTGGGAATCAGAGGCTAGGTAAGACAGAAAATGGAACAGTGTGCTAACTATTGTCGAGGGTACTAATGCCAACCTAGAACTGAGCATTAAATAGAGGCAAAAGGATACACATGACAACCTTTTAATGTATGTTCAATAAATTTTTTTAAAGTAAAGCACAAGGAGAGGAGAAGACTATGAGTTAGGCAATAACTCTAATAAAAACAAAAAGAAGATACAAAAAAGCAAAATATCTTAGTTTACTAAATGGATTAATAATAAATAAAATCTATATTATCAAGACATGTTTGTATTGAAGATTTATACAATCAAAAGCATAATATGTTTTTCTTGGGAATATAAGAAAAAATATAACCATGATCAAACCTCCAAGTAAGAAGCAAGATGGCACAATGTAAACAGGCTTTTCAGAAATATGGAAACAAGCACCAGTGGGGCGGGGCAGTGGTTAAGGAGTTAAAAACGGGTCCATCTCAGAGCCTGAAAGCAGCCGGCCTGACTGGGATTATTTTCCATCATGACTTTCTAAATGACTGAGGCTCAACACTTAAGTGACAGAGGAATGCTGCGTCAACTGTGTACGGCATATTTTAAAACAGAAAATAGAAGCCATATACTAAGCAGCCCTTTTCTCAGTGAAAAGAGGCAGATTCGCTCGTCAGGATGAAGCAACTTTAAGGACGCCCACAGCAGCAGAACTGAGAAAAGTGGTGAGTTGCTGCCAGCGAAATAAAACTGCTTGGGACTCCTTATTTCACCCCAGGAAAATGTAAGGTTTCTTCAGATATTCCAAAAACAAGGACTAAGAGATAATAGTGGGAAGAATCCTTCTTTAGGGTCAGCAGGGAAAACGGCTCAGAAATTTGTCCTGTAAAAATAGAGGGTTGGGGCTGGAGCGATAGCACAGAGGGTAGGGCGTTTGCCTTGCACCCAGCTGGCCCAGGTTCAATCCCGGCATCCCATATGGTCCCCTGAGCACCGCTAGGAGTAATTCCTGAATTCCTGAGTGCAGAGCCAGGAGTAACCCCTGAGCATGGCCAGGGATGAGCTAAAAAAGAAAAAAAAAGGAAAAAATAGACTGTTTCAATATAGAGATGGTGTGGCCGGAGTGATAGCCCAGCAGGTAGGGCGTTGCCTTGCACGCGCCGGCCTGTGACGGCCCAGGTTCGATCCCCGGTATCCCATATGGTCCCCCGAGCACCGCCAGGAGTAATTCCTGAGTGCAGAGCCAGGAGAAACCCCTGAGCATTGCCGGCTGTGACCCAAAAAAGCAAAAAAAAAAATAGAGAGAGATGGAGACAGAAGGAAGACGGAAGACGGGAAGCGACCCTGCAAAGGGGCCAGGGGGACTGGAGTTGGTAGACAGGCTGGTAGCAAAAGGAAGTGGAGTTAGTGGAGACACTACTGGGTGGTGAGAGCTGCTGTGCCTCTACCTATATCATGTCCCAAATCATGGCAGTCCACGCATTCTCTGCAGTGACGTCATCCCCAAGGGGAGAACATGGGTTATTACACAAAACATCATGAATAAACATATGTATTATGCACAGCGTTAGCATGTCGTGAGCTACAGTGATGATTAGGAATTTTAGAACGTCTGAAAGGCTCCTTAGAGGAATGAGGGGAGGAAGAATTCAATTGTAAACGGCAGATTTAGGGGAAAATATTAGGAAGAAGGCTACATTGGTTGGAGAACTCTGGAAGGTAAACTGGTAAAAATCGAGAAGGATAATGGAGTTCTGGGCCTATGATTATACTGTGCGACTGAAAACCATTTTTAAAGTTAATATCAGCTATCTAATCACTGTAGCACTGTGATAGTGATTAGTGTGATGATTAGTGTGATTAGTGTGATTAGTGTGATAGTGTATCACTGTGATAGTGATTAGTGAGCAAATCATCATCAATTTGCTCGAGCGGGCACCAGTAACATCTCCATATGACCTGTCTCATGTAAGTAGAGTCCAACGGCACCTGCTTGCTCCAGGAACATAAAGAGCCTCAAACCATTCCATCAGGTCATGGGAATGAGGTCTATAAATACCTGGTCTATAATTGTTACTGGTTACTTATTAGATAGCTCTATCAGCTATCTAATATACACCAAAATGTTGCTTGAAATGTGAGAAAAGAAGATATCCTAAAATCACTTATTAAAACACAAGTGCTTACTGTCCTAGCATCTACATGGCTGATTTTGTTTTAACAACAGATACTAGCCACTAAAACTCCATGGTAACAACCCCATGTGTCTCATTATCTTTAAGAAATAAGTAAGGCGAGCCCATGACGAGCAAATTCTTGTTGACCACTAATTTCCACTAAAATAGCCTCTGCACTTTCTAAATACCTGCTTTGAAGTCACACCTGTACAATCTCCGTTTGTTTTGATTCAGAGCCCAGAAAGTCAAAGGTTTTCATGTACAAATGGGTTTAAGAAGTGAGAAGAACAAAAACAAGCAAACAAGCAGACTCAAATCTGAAAGACAGAGAAAGAGAGTCTCCAAAGTATTCCTTCAAAGTTCACAGTCCATTTTTAAAGATATTTTTAAAGGTACTTCTCAATGGCAGAAAACAAACAAGTTTAGTTGATGCACCGAGGCCCCTGGCTCTGAGAGCCCAAGACCCTGTCTCCTATCTTCACTGCTCAGTCTCCGGCATGAAGCACATCCTGGCATTCACAGCTACTATTTGATAAATAGTTGATCAATTAAATAATAGCATCCATTATCTTCGATATCTTTAGCAATATATAAAGAGCTAGATTTTATTGTGAAAACCTGAACAGACTATAATGTTTTGTTATTTTACAGACCCCCCAGAATAACTGAGTCTTTACAAATCAGACCAATAGACCAATGCAGCAAATCAAGTCTCTCATAGCACAGGCAGAGCGAGCTGAACTTAAGTATCGTTGATGTTCTTTTTGCAAACTGGCATGAAGTAGGTGCTCAGCGGGAGCTCTCCCAAAGTACACTATGGAACTACCAATTCAGAGAAGCTCTCCTCGGATTTTCTCTTCTATTGGAGGATCTAAGGAATTTCTATACTTCCATTTTTTAAAATGCACACAATTAATTAAATGAATATTTATAAATAATGATTATTTTCAATTAGAAGGCAGTAAGTTGGTTCTGTCACTACTGCTAAAATTTTTAAAATCTTGTCCAATAGGATGATTAGAAACAAAGCTTGTCAAAGTGATTGAGTGTGGCAGTTTATTTCATTGTACTTCAAGTCTGTGACACATAGTTCATTCTAAATGTGCTATTAGTGATAATTTTTATATGCATGTATGTAAGAAAAGACCCTACATGAAATGACAATGAGATAAGTATGACAGTTTTGCTCTATGTGGTAAGTGGTACTGAGGCACTATTGTTAGCTTTTGTTGAGTGTTTAAGCCAGAATTCTAGAGCCTAAGATCTAGCAATTAGAAAAAGAAGGGTGGTGGAGCAAGTCCCTTGGTCTCAGCCAGCCTGTATTGTAGCAAGTATTAGCAGGCAATACCTGAAAAATGAATATGCATTATAACAGATGATGAAAGGTCCTGTAAGGTAAAATAAAGCATCATATTAAGGAGACAGTGTCTGATGAAAAGGGGACGGGCATTGTTTCAGCTAAGGCGTTCACAGAATGCTTCCCAATCAGGAGACAGTCAAAGAAAGATCTAAAATAAGGGAAGGAGCAAAAGGTATGGACTTTTTGTTGAAGAATGTTTCAAGCAGAAAACATAAATTCAATGCATCTTAAAAAAGGAGTGTCCATTGTATAGACAAAACAAGACCAAATTGAAAAAAAAAACAGCAAAGAATTGTTCTGTATAAGGTAAGTTTTGCCTCAATAGTTGATTCACGATTTACTCTGTGTCTTCACCTTCTGAAACCTCACTGTTCCTTTAATGATCACGGGGCGGGGTGGAGCAGAGCAGCAAGACAGTGGTAGGGCATTTGCCTTGCACATGGCTGACCAGGGTTCAATACCCAGCATCCCAGATGATCCACTAAACCTGGTCAGGAGTAATTCCTGAGTGCAGAGCTATGATTAACCCCTGAGCATCACCGGGTGTGACCCCCCCCCCAAAAAAGGATCATGCAAGGTAATTACTTTAAACTAAGAGTTCCTGATATCTTTCAAAAAATATTTGGCTTTTCCATATTTGGTTCCCAGAAGAACTTGGCTCAAATAATCTCTTTTATAGCTTGACATATTTGTAAACTATACATAAAATCTAGATTTAAGACCACGGCTTTCATTTTTATAACCCTCTCTGAACCTAAGTTGATTTAAAACAACCTTCTTCCAAATAGCTTCATGCTAAACATGGTACAAGGAAGGTAGTGGCAAATGGTAATGTGTCCGAGAGAGTTCATTTCAATGACTTCTCATTTCCTGATTACTAAGGATCGAACCTAAATCAAACAGTGAGGATGAGGGTGACCGAAAAATCAACACTCTGCCACGAACACAGCTCTGCTTTCCTTATCATCACTGTTATCTGTTCATATGCGTAGTTACTCTGGTTATTAAAACACAAGTGCTTACTGAATTATATGATAGGGATAAAAACATTGTCCGTGTTACTTGGAAAGTCAATAGTGTCATTTGCAGTTCATGGTGGTTTTCCAGAAATTTTAAGTCAAGAAGTGCTACTTTTGTATTAGACTACTCTAGTTACGACTTGGGAAACACACAATATGATGCCCCCAGTCTTCAAAAAGGCATGTCAAACTTCATGCTTTGGGGACTTATTTACTTATTTGCTGAAGAAAAGAAAAATATATTAATTGACAGGCTCCTCTTTCTAAGAATTAGGACCCTGTCCCCTTTCAGTCCGTAATGGTGATGTTCCAATAAGCAAAGTCTGTTTGAACCTTTTAGTATAAACTTAAGATTGGTAAAAGTACATTGGAGATTCTCTGAAATACCCTACTTCAACAATATAACTGAATTTCAAAAAGGTTGCAAACATGAGTTGTATTCGAAAAAAAAATTGAAAACTCTGAAGCCAAGGGGTAAAGAAAAGTGAGAGCTAAAGAACAGAATATATGAAACATGACAGAGATTCCTACATCGCACTCAACTAATGTTTTTTTCAAGTCAAACGACTTTTTTCTAAACTTCATTTTAATTTTTCAAAATGTGACTCACTCATTGGACAGAAAAGTGCAGATGTCCGCCATCTAGTGGCAAAAATAAGTATTGGCGGTCTTATTTTAGTTTTAAATCTCAAATATAGGAAGGCAAGGAGCATGAAAATTCTAGCCTAAGTAACACATACTTTTGGCCACACCATCTCAAGCAGTCTTTACAAGGATGTAGAGGCCTATTTACGACCCCATGAAAATACTAGTTAGTTCCTATAAATTTTCTCCGATATAAGTCCCATAAAGGAAAACCTTGCTTACAAAGTTCCGATCCCTGGCACCTAGAACGGTGAGTGCGAAAAATTAAAAACAGTAAATTTAGTGAATTGGTGAATGTCTAGAGGAACAGTTGAACATGACACATACTATGGAGTCACTTACTAACGACCTTAGAATCCTAAGGAAATGAGTGAGAATCCTGCTTAATTATCTAAAAATGAACGTAACGCTTCGTCTAAATTTGTGGGAAAGTACTCACTGTATTTTATGTGTTTTTGTAAATATTATTCCCTTGTAGAAACTGCAGACATAATGCCCTTTACTCATTGAGCATAACTAATCTATTTCCATTTTTAAGAACATTCATAATAACTTCTATGGACATGCATAGCAGTTCTGGACTACGTTGTCTTTGCTTTCTTGACATCTTGTTTTTCATATCAATAATATATGTGATGCACTTGCTCAGAAAGGTAACCTTAAATATAGCATTAAGCACTTGCAAAATATGGTCTGCTTATGAGAAGTCAATGATATAACTCAAGAAACATAAAATGTGGAAGGTTGCCTACAATTCAGAGCTTGTTCGGAGGTTTTAGCAGGGAGTGCAACTGCTCAAATATGCTCAATCAAAGAACAGTGTGTCTCGAGGGGCTGGAGTGATAGTACAGCAGGGCGGGCACTTGGCTTGCACACAGAAGACCAGGGTTCGATCCCCAGCATCCCATAGGGTCCCGTGCACCGCTAGGAGTAATTGCTGAGTGCAGAGCCAGGAGTAACCCCTAAGCATTGCCAGGTATGGCCCCCAAAACACAACAAAATTAATCCAAGCCAAAAAGAATAGCCTGTCTCTATTGGTGGAAGGTGGTCCGTTTTGAGAGGACACCCAGCATCCTGGAGGGTGCACCTGGAGCAATGAGGGGGAAAGGAGCACCAGCCTAGCCAGCCAGGTCAAGACAATTGGCCAGAGCAAGTAACAAGGTGAGAGATGTCAGTCAGACTGGCGTCACATTCAGGCTGCCTGTATCGAAGGAACACTTTCAGTTTCTAACATCTTGCACATATTATTATCCATATTTTCCCAATGCAAACAATGATACGATTAGAGAGGGGAAATCTATTGGAAGCAACTTTGTGTTAAATCTATACCTGAGATCTCAGTCACTGAGCAACTAAAATTCCAGTGGAAAAGAGGACTCCGCCCTTCCTTAGAGCCTGAGAAACAACCGAAATTGAATATGAAATATGACTCATTTTACGAGAGAACAGTGTGAGAGAATGTACCCCTTCCAATTCAGCTACTAATCTACTTAAAAAAAAAAACAACTCCCCAAACAAACACAAAATAGCTTCTGTGTGTATCAATCTCCAGTTGGTAGGTTTTAAGCAAGAAGAAGCTATCATATAATGCTGATAATTCTTTAAAATACAGACAGTCCCTGCTTCCATTCTGATTCAGCAACAGCTTTCATTTCTACCCAAAGGGGACATTTTAAACAACATCTCAGATGATTCTGTGACATGGTTTTTGAAACATCACCCAAAACACCTGTGATGGAAAAACCATTCTCATAGTTTACCCAAAAGCCACAGAAGAACTGGCTGCTTAGGAGAGCTGTTCAAAAAAGTAATGATTGCTTTAAGAGCATTGATCATTTGGGCCCGAGAGAGTGCTGTGACAGAGTCAACAGAGTTCGACTCACATCTCTGAGAATTTCCAGGAGTAATCTCTGAGCACAAAGCCAGGCAGAAAACTTTGAGAACTGTTAGTTGTAACCCCCAAACAAAGAAACCAACAAAAGTGTACTGGTCATTAGAACTCCTTGGCGACAAAGTCACAATTAGGAACATGTTATCTGGAAGAACCATGCTATTCAAAATGTTAGTGTCACCAAGGTTGAAACATTATACCATCACAGACAAGCCTCCAAACAAGGAGTCTGACCTGGTATAACTATTATGCTCTGTATAAAACTCATAAAGAATTGATTACTACTTGCTAGATCAAATACCATGTCTTAATTATTAAGATATACTGAAAACTGCTTCCTGTTTCTCGAGGTGTTGCAGGTGTGGCTGTGGTGCCCAGCTGCACTGGCAGGTGGCAGATAGGAGACAGGCTTGTCTACACCTAGAGCTCTGCCCCGTGGGCCCTGGATGGTTGTTGGTCTGACATAGAAAAAGACTGGGCCCCTGGGATGAACCCAGAGCCACGGCAGAGCCTGGCAAGCTACCCATGGTGTATGCGATATGCCAAAAACAGTAATAATAATGGATCTCATTCCCAAAGAATGGAGACATTACTGGTGCCCACTCGAGCAAATCGATGAACAACGGGAAGACAAGTGACAAGTGACTGAAAACTGCTAAAGCCTAGATTTCTTCCCCTGCTCCTCTTTGCCCACTCCCAAGAGAATTGGGAAAAGAAGACTCATTTAGCAATAAATAATGATAGTCTACTTTGCATCAAATAATGTTTTAGCCCTTTAGGATTTATCAGTGAATAAAACACAGCATAAAAGGCTTTGACTCACTGGGCATCTAAACCACCATTCCTTTCACTTAAGCAGCTTTTTCACAGTTTATAAAATATAAATTCCTGGGCATAGAGAAATAAATCATGGGTAGTTCCTGATTTAAAAAGAAAATACAGAGGAGCTGGAGAGATACTCCATTGGGAGCGCTCTTGCCTTGCAATGTGGCCCACCCGGTTTTAATCTCTGACAGCCTATATGCCTCCACCCCACCCCCCCGTGCTGCCAGGAATAATTTCTGAGTACAGATCTGGGAGTATCCCCTGGGAATCACCAGCTGTGGCCCCAAAATAAAAAAAAAACTACAGAAAAGGGGGAGAAAATTAGTACAGTAGGTAGGGGGCTTGCCTTGCATTGGTCAACCTAAGTTCAATTGCTGGGACTCCATAGGGTCCCCTGAACAATGTCAGGAAGGATCCTTGAACACAGAGTCAGGAATAAGCCCTGAGTACAGCCAAGTGTGCCTCCTACCACCACCAGAAAAAGAAACAGAGAATAAAGGAAAAGACTGGCATAATTCATTCTATCGCAAATAAGTATGAAAGACATTATAAAGAGCATGAGGGTAATTACCAAAGGACGGCAGGTATTGAAAAAAAATGGATTTTCTTGGAGAAGGCAGTGATCCTTATATTTGGAGGGTGGCTACAACTAAAGGCCAACTAGTGCCTTTCAGGAAATATAAAGAGATATCTAGCAAGAAAGCCTGTGGACGGGAGGTGACCTGCTTAAGGATTCTCAGGCAGGCCTAGGGGACAAATGGGCCACAACAGGGAGGCAAGGAGATACGTCATAACCATCCATGGCATTGACAGCTAGAGCAGAAACACAAAGGAACAGAGACTAGGAAAACCAGTTAGCAGTTAGTAGAATTCAGCAAAGCCAGAATGGGCATGGTCTGTCTCAAGGAATGGACAGTGAGAAGTGAAGCAAAGGAAGTGATTATTATTAAATAGTGCAGGAAAGTCCTTTAGGGCCTGGAGACTGCACGTGGAAAGTGAACAGACAACTTCGCTCTAAGTCTGAGGTCTTAGAATGTAGCGCCAGTTCATAGGGGCCGATTAGGAAGAATGGTGTGTTTGGAGGAAGGTGATGTGTTTCATGCCCAAATGGTATTCTGAAGTGCCTCACAGCTGTTCTCTGCAAAAATGTGTAACGGTGCCAGAAATGGATATCTGCACTTGTGGGGAAAGGTGTTAGGCTTGAGAACTGTCTACTAACACTTCAAATGCTAAGAGCAGCTAAAATGGCCATGAGTGTGCTCAAGGAGAAAGGAAGACGTCAACTGCTGGGAAGAGATGTAGCCGGAAACAATAGAGGATTCCAGGCACGGAGTCCAAAGAACAGGCTTATTAATTTTGTGGCCTTGGGTGAATTGTTCAACAATTCTGAACTTCAATTTTCTCAGCTATAAGAGAGAGAAGTTTTTCAAAATAATTCTACTAACTCAAAGTGTAGAAATTTCATACAGCTTCAAAGTTTCATTCCTGAATTGTCTGGCATTCTACTTTGAAATATTATCTTTGTGAGACATAAATGAATTTTTTTTTGCCAGCTCCGGGTTCCCCAAGCATATTCCTGCCCTGTCACTACCTAGGGAAATAAATGATTCTTCAGAATCCTTGCACTAACTGCATTTTTTTAAATGAGAAATATGGTCTCAATAACAAACTTTCATCATTAATAAGTGTTTGCTACCAAATTCTTAACAATTTGGACTTTCATAAGAATTTTCTTTTCAACAAAAACCTTGTAGATGTGCCTTCACAAATCAATATTCTAAGATAAAACTCTTCTAACTTTGTTTCACACTTGCACTCCGAGTGTATTTTTGTTAACCGTAGAAGATTGTTTTATTAAATCTCTTTTAAATACTTTCGGTTTTCTATTCCAAACACATTCACTCATGAAACAAAAAATAATATGCGTGTGTTAGATATGTCTACATTTTGAATTCCCAAATTCATCATTTGTTCTTTACAGATTTAGAGCAATAAAAAAGGATGAAGGATGTAACTCAAGAAGCCATGCCTTTGCATGTGGGAAGCCGGACTTTCCATCCTTGGCCCTGCCTGGATTCCCAGTACCACTGGGTGACGCCTTGGTGTCTGAAACAATGGTAACCAAAAAAAAAAAAAAAAAGCATAATTTTGCAAACTTCATTGTGTATTCACTCACAGCCCAACTCAGGAGTATAATTCTTTTGCTTTTTTTTTTTTCTTTTTTGGGTCAGACCCGGCAACACTCATGGGTTACTCCTGGCTCTTTGCTCAGGAATTACTCCTGGTGGTACTCAGGGGACCATATGGATGCCAGGGATCGAACCCGGTCGACCGTGTGCAAGGCAAATGCCCTGCCTACTGTGTTATCACTCTGCCCTCTTTTGCTTTTCTTAATCTCTCTCATTTTGGCTCCACAAAATAAAAAATAAATTAAATGAATGTTTAAGTTTCAACATAAAATGTAGCTGTTTGAGAGTATAAATCATTTAAAATTAGGGTTCTAATCTGATATCCAAAACGAGTCACCATTAAGTATCCATGACTGCATCCAACATCGTCAGCCTGAAGATCGGAGGATGGCCAAACATTCACTCTCTGGAGCAACATTTGTGTTTGACTCTTAGAAACCTGACGTGACAACCTTGACACTTATAAACCTGACGTGTACAACCTATTCTTAGGGCCAGGAAAGATGCTGAATAAAGACATATATAACAGATCAGAAATTCAAACCAGACATATCTCGATATTGCTAAGCCATCTTAAATGGATTGATTTTTATGCAGTGAAATCAGTCTATCTTTTGGAACACGTTGCAGATTTAAAAAACAGGGAAACAGATTTACATTTAAAGTTAGGTCACACAAATACCTATTGTCATCTCAGTTTTTGTATAAAGTAAATGTTAGGATGCATATAAAAATATCAGGGATTTTGTATCAAACTGTCAACCACAGTTATTTGAGCAGGCATACAATTTTATGTTTTACCTAATATTTTTCTCTAGCATTGAGTTCCATGTAATCATATTACTTTGATCATAAGGAAAGGAGCAAAAACACTACATTTACATATCTAGTATCTCAGCATGCATTTTTTTTAATTGAATCACTGTGAGACAGACCATTGCAAAGCCATTCGCGATTTGGTGTAACTGTTCCAACACACACCACTCCACCAGTGCACTACACCATTTTCCTACACCAATGTGCCCTGTTTTCCCCCCCCCTACAATCTGCCTCTATGGCAGGTACTTTTATTCTCTCTCTCTCTCTCTCTCTCTCTCTCTCTCTCTCTTTCTCCTCCCCTGCCTTTTACATTATGGTTTAGCAAGCATGCTTTTGAAGATGCAATACCGCTCACACTAGAGGGAAGATATGTGAAATACGACTTTATATCCCTAAGTACTGCATTATCCATTATGTGAAATAATTTATACACATGTATACATGCAGATGGAAGTAAATGTGATTGGTCAAAAACATACTGAGAATCAGGCGAAGTGATCATCATATAGAGAACCAAAAGATCAATTCATTGGGAGACATGTCATTCAAGAATTTCATGACAATCCGTAACCACACGGTCCCCCTGAGCACTGCGTGGAGCAACTCCCCCACCTGCACTAACACTCAGTGAACCATCACTGGCTTTGCAGTCTCAGTACCAGGTGAGCAGAATCCGGGAATTCTGACCCCAAGCCCTGCTCCTGCTCTAATAAGTTCCAGCTCCTGACTTAGCACCATATATTTTGGCTGCAACCCCTGTGTCTCTCTGGGCCCCGGGCTCCACGCTCATCAGTACCCCAAGTCTGGAGAAGAGGACAGAGACCAGAGGCCGGAATTGCCATCCTGCTTCCACGGCCAGCCATTGTGCAACCTGCAACAAGGTGGGGTCAGAGCATCTCCCCCGCGGGAGGGGTGGCTGATGGACTGAAAAGCTGACTCTGTATTTTGACTCTACTATTTTCACAATCTCTTCGTTCTCTTTTAAGTTAGCACCAAACGCACTTCATTTGTTATCAGGAATTTAAGCGGAAAAACTTCAAGTGGAAACAACAGACTCATAGTGTAGTAAAATAAAAAGTTCAAGCAATGGAAAAGAAAAAGAAAAAGAAAAGAATTCCATGACAAACCCCAAAATTTGAACCTAGGAGAATTAGAAAGGGCTTCTCGGTGTGAGGAAATTGACGAAAATGGAGCGCGTATATAGTACAGTAAGTTCAAAGGGTAAAATGAAACATAACCTTGAGACTGAGTGAAAAATGTACATCAAAACCATGGACTGTGGAATGTTAGCTGGCGGCTGATGTAAGGTATTCAGTTGCTATGTAAACAGCAGTGGACTGCGATAGTAATGCTTTTTGAGGATAGAAATCATTTGGTCTTCAGTAAAAGGAATCTAAATCAACTGGATTAGAAAAAAAGAGGTTAGAATGAGACTGTCTAGGATGCGTGCTGATTCAGAGAGGGAAGTGTGAAGGAATGACTTGCTTCCACATCTCCACTGCCTGGACTTGGAAACACAAGTTTCATGCCTTATCCCAGACTTCCTAAATCCAAGACTGCCTTTAATCAAGATCCTCAGGTGAAGAGGATATGCCTTCAAGTTGGAGAAACAATGGCTTCAGGGGCCGGTGTAGGAAAGAAAAGAAGACAAGAGGTTTGAATTATTAACATATTTCAGTTCAGTGCGGAACTGGATAAGGATACAATGGAAGAAATGGAAGAGAATGAATTGAGGTTACTCAAAATTAGTGACTGCAGGTTGTTTGCCCTATTAATAACTGTCTGTCTGTATCACTGTCTTCCTGTTCATCATCAATTTGCTCGAGTGGGCACCAGTAACATCTCCATATGTCCTGACTCATGCTAGTAGAGCCCAAGGCCATCTGCTTGCTCCAGGAACATAAAGAGCCTCAAACCATTACATCAGGTCGTGGGAATGAGGTCTATAATTCTATAATTCTGGGAAAACCCCAGAAGAGCACCATAAGGAAGAGGCAGGTGAAGGCTCTGTTGATGAGCCAGCGTATGAAAATATTTCTTCCTGAAGTCAAGCTGCGCTACAAGGAGATGAACTAGGTGTGGTCCACAGAAAAGGGTACTTGAAACCACAAAAATAAATGAGGTTTCGAAAGAAGATAAGGGTGAAAAAGGCTAGGGAATCAACTCAGGGAAAAGAAATCCTTAGTGAGTGGCAGAGAAATAGGCCAGCGCGTAAGGTACTTGCCTTGCATGTGGCTGCCCAGGGGGAGCTCCTGTAGGATATACTGAGCCCCACGAAGAATGCTCCAAGCTTAGAGCCTAGAATAAGCCTGGAGCAAAAACCAGGTGTGGTCCAACATGCCTCTCCAGATCCCCCTTGATAATTCTTTCTCTCTCTTTCTCTCTTCTCTCTGTCTCTCTGTCTCTCTCTCTCTCTCTCTCTCTCTCTCTCTCTCTCACACACACACACACACACACACACACACACACACACAATTCTTAGCCTCATACGGCTCATACAGTTCAGGAGCTAGAGGGAAAAAGCTGGAGAATGAGACCTGAAGGGAGGAATGTGGCAGATCATGACACTTTGGCAAGTTGTTGCTACAAGATTAAGGGGACACTGGATGAAGACTAAGAATACAATGTGACAATAAGACTGTACTGTGATGAAGAGGTTACACAAGCAGACTTTGGGTGAGTGGTTTCTAACGCCAGCATGGATGGAAGCCGGAGGACAATGGGTCAGAGTCATACCAGTGAAATGAGGGAACTTTGGACGTTGTTTACTGTGTGAAAATGAAAGGGCAGAGAGATGAGTCCCTGTCAAAGGGTACAAGAGACCAGGCTAAATAACGTTAAACTGCTGGATCAGATTTTCCTATGGAAGAACGATCAGAAGTGTCCTCATCCTAATGCTCGCCACTGCTGAGAAGACAAGCAAAGGGAGGCAGAATTCAATTTTGGCTGAAGACAGTGAAGGGTCTGCGTTTCTCTGAAAGAGCCGGCTTCTCAGTGAGCATGTTTCTCCAGGCACACAGACCATGGAGTCTAACAACAACAATCAGGAGACAAAGAGGAGTGTCCTGTCCGCAGATGACATCTGGGACAGTCTGAATGGCAGCCCCGTCCTTTCCAAAGGTACAGCGTGTCTTAGTTCACGAATGTTACCTAATATGGCATAGAGATGTGATCAAATTAGGATTCTGGAAAGAAAGGATTTCCTGGGTGAACCCTAAATACAAGTCTATTCTTGACTTAAAAGCAGACACAGAGCTGAGGAGAGAGAGCTCTCCTGGTACTGAATACATGCCTAACATGTATTCATGTGTGCGGCTAGGAATTGAACCTTAAATACAATTTAGCGCCAGAACTATTCCTAGGCAGAACTATTCTGTTGTGCTGGCTGCCCCCAGCATTTCTGGGACCAAATATCACTGAGCCGCCCAAGCATTATTGAGCCCAAGTACCAAATTGTCAGGCTCATGTTGCTGGGAGTGGCCCAAGAATTTTTCTCAAGCACAGTACCACAAGAGCACACACACAAACATGAAAAAAATGGAGACAGAGAAGAAGGGAACTTCTTCTTCATGGACTTCAGAAGCAGAGGGTGGAGGCTGTTAAAAGTCAAAGAACGCAGAAGGCATCAGGAGCAGCAGGAGGAAAGCGAGCCTTTCTCCACTGCATTTTTGAGGACATGTGGGATTCTGGTGTCCAGAATTTGGGACAGTATGTTTCTAAGGTTGGAAATCCTAAGAAATGAGTACAGTTAATGGCACCTTCCCCCTATCGTATTTCTGGAGTTGTTCATATTTCACATTGATCATATAGTCCTGGGAATTGGAGCTTTAGACTCAAACAATTGTGTATCCGAAAAAAAAACAACAAACCCGCAAACAAACAAACATCCCGAGTGCCTAGCGTGTCATATAACGCGTACAAGGAGAGACTTGCAGGGAAGAACTCATTCCATACAAGTGAGCGTCTAATAAAATGTACTGTTCACACATCTCATGGCGTTCCCCTTGATTGAGAGAATCAAATGAACGCAACTTGGGTTGCTCTTGACTATAAAATGTCATGGTAAATACAGAGGTGGCTAGGACCTTTTAAGTCAAGAATAAATAGAGTTGTATTTAGGGTTCACCCAGGAAATCCTTTCTTTTCAGAAGCCTTAATTTGATCAGAATTCAGATGAAGGACAAGTTAACTGGTAATTTCTTAATCAGATGTTTTCCGTTTGATATAGTTAAATACAGGAGATGACCAACCTTTTATCTTTGGAAGGAGGATGATAGTGGCTCCCCAGAAAAGCTGGGAAAGGCTGGCTGATTCTGGAGCGATGCTAAGAATCTGATACAAAGAACAGAAGGCCCCGAAGAAAAGAATATCATGGCACTGTAGTTTTCCTGGGCATCTTCCTTCCCTAAGACAATACATGGGACACGTCTTGTCAAAGTCCTCCATAAAGAAAGGAAAAGACCTTCATATTTGTATGTGAACTTGCCCACAAATGTTATGAAGAGTCTTCACGAAAGAAGCTATGACTTTGGGCTGTTTGAAAACCAGGAAAAATAGAAAATCACCAAAATTCTACACATGCAGCAACATTTCTAAATGAAATTAGATGGAGCTTTCTATATCAACCTTTCTAACTGAAATCCAACCCCTAATCAAGTCCAACAGTATTCCACACTTCTACAAATCCTTAGTGGTGAAATACCACTGATTGGCCTTCAGTGGAGTTAAGAGATGGTTTGACAAAACCTAAAGTCTCATTCAAATTTCAAAATGGATAGTGGGCAGGAAGTAGTTCTTAGCACCAGGATTCTCTCATGAGCAGTTCTGCAGAGAAAGGTATCAACTCCAAAGTCATGCATTAAAAAAGTACAAAGGCATTCAGCAGGTATCTTTCCCTACAGCTTTCTGACAAGGGATTATTTTGTAATAAATGCAATTCCATGGCCACATCCACCAGTGCTAAATTAGGTTTCACTAGAGTATCGGAAGTGCCTCTCAACAGTCACTGAAAAAAAAGCCAAATAAATAAATAAATAAAAGGGCCAAAGCAATAGCACAGTGGAGTGTTTGCCTTGCACACAGCCAGCTGGGGTTCAATCCCCGGCATCCCATATGGTGTCCTGAACACCACCAGGAGTGATTCCTGAGTGCAGAGCCAGGAGTAATCCCTGAGCATTGCTGGGTGTGACCCAAAATGCAAAAAAAATAAATGTCTAGACTCTTGTAATGGACTGTAATAGACATTTTAACACCCTAAAATAGGCTGGAAATATTTTTCATTTGGCTTTGACTCACCTGAACAATTTTTTTTCCAAACAGTTGGAAGATATTCCGCCTGACCCAGAATATCTACACCAGCAGCACATCCTGCAGTAGAGGTGACTGAAGGGAGAATAAACCATGGCTCAGCTGGTATAGCAGATTTCAAGGGAACACTACGGACAGGAAATAGGCTAGGACTAAGCTAGAACATATGACCTAATAAAGGATTTATTCTGCAGTGGATAGTCAGCAACTCAAATTACAATGACCAGGAGGAGCGTGAAGAACCGAGATTTGATCCTGCCAGTAATTACAGACAATGAGATTTTGTCAAGTGGAACTCGGCAAGACAAAACCAAAGGCGAGGATAATACACCACCAGGAGAGTGGCTGTACCTTGCATTCAGGGAACTGTTTACTTCGGGGTGACATCCAAGTTTGTGTCCAAGAGAAATTCTGGGCAAGACTATGCCTGACTGTCAAGGTCACGGCTGAAGTCTCCAGGCATGACTTTAGTAGAATAATGGAAAGGTTGTTTGAAAATGTTACAGAGCCTGGTCTTAGGGAACGCCAAAAGGAGTTTAAAAAATTGGGATTAAGTGCGCATGGGAATTGCTTGAGATCCTGGGTTCTGGGCACGGTAAACTGCTCTCAGGAGTCCTGTGGTCTTGAAGGGTTGAGGGTTTGGGAGGTTCAGTCCATTTCCTGTGCAAGTTTCCAGCAGATCAACTCTGGGTCTGCTCAAGCCCCATCAGGCCTCATCTGTCAGCTACTATGGTCAAATGATATTCGGTCCCTTTTTCCACCCGTGTTTATCCTCCAAGTGTTCACTCTAGCTGGCTTGGAGATGAGCTGGCAGAACTGGTAAGAAGATGGCAGCGGTTCAAGCATTCCTTCTGTTGGCTTGCTGTCCTCGTGGTGGAGCTCGGGTCTGTGTTACTGTGGCAAGCTGCAGTTTCAGCTTCAGCAAAGGGAAGTCTAAGAAGGTGTATGCCAGCTGGAACACTTGGCCCTCAGATGTGTATGAGCAGGAAGTTTCAACAGGTGGGAGAATAATATTTCCAAGGGGACAGTCTGCCAGAGACTGAGAAATCTGTGTATAGCTAAAACTTCTAGAGAGAAAGAAACCCCTAGCGGCCAGCTGCCGAAGCAGAGACACCTCCACACTGCTGTCAGTGCGCAACATCAAGGGAATTTTGATGCGCGTGCTGGGCCCTCTACACAGTATTCTACTCTGCTTTGGAGAGTGTTCCAGAAAGTCTCTTGCAATTGTGTGATGCTCTTTTGACCCTCAAAACCACTCTGAAATGGGGACAGAATCACTGCCATTATCTCCATTTGCACAGTAGAAAACAACTTTCTAAAAGGGATCACAAATGCCATACCAGAACCTACTGTGATTTGATATTTTTCAATTGGCAATTCAATTTTTTGTAAAATCTCTAAGACTCACTATTTCTCTGAACACAAACATCAATCAAACTGCCCAGAACGTGGAGATCTTAGGAAGAAATCTGTCAGAGCCCTCCCGACACAGGGCTTCCAAACTAAAGGCCCCTGTACCTACACAGCCTTTCCTTGGAACTAATGGTTGAAAAGAAATGTGTAGACCGCAGGTTTAGGATTCTGACATTGATCTGGACAAAACCCACTTCCTCAATGCCGAATGAAAAAGGCATCCATGAAAAAAGCAACTTCCAAATGTACTGTCTTTATCTCGGTCAAATTCAAGAGATGATCTCTTTATACTTGTCTCTGAAAATCAAATTTTATGTTGAGGCTGAAATTCTTTCTACTGACATTTAAATTCTACCCCCATGCCTTATTAACTAATGACCACAACAGAGGTCCCACCTGCCTCAATGAGTCTGACCAGTAAAAACTCTGTTAAACTCATCACTGCCAGCCATGTAGAAAAAAAAAAAAAACACTGTGTTCACAGATTAAGCATATGGCAGATTTTATTACACTGACTATTAAAAAAAATAAATCTGTTGGGGTGCTTGATTTATTTTGAAGTTAATAAAGACCATTTTATAACTCTGTAAGAAAACCATTTTAGAACACAAACGTATAAAGGAAGGCATTTCCAGTTAGTCACTAGTACTTCCCAACCACAATGTGAGGAAAATGCTATTAATCATAATCTATTATGGTACAAAATTAGGTTCCAAAAGTGAAAGGCGGATGCATTCCTCTGCATCCCAATCGCGACTGCATCTTCATGTGATTCACAGTTCATTCATTTGCTATCCAAAGTGCCACTACACCACAGCTGTTCTCAGTATAAACTTCTCTGCACTGCTAAAAAGACCCAGTTTCTTAATAGTTGCACTGACAACGTCCAGGCCATTTAAGAGTAAGCAACTAATTCTGCCAATGTTAACAATACTATTAGGCGAGAACAATGTGTTGTCTCCAGCAAGGACAGGATATTTTAGGTTAAAACAATTGGTTTTAATTTTTATGATCTTTAAATATACAAGGCAACTTTGATTTTAATTATACTGTCAAATTTTCTCTCTATTCAATTTACAGCGTGAATCTAAGAAATTCCAGATCTGCAAATTTCTCATCCCCCAGCGGTTCATTTTCAACAGGTTGATTGCAATTAAAAGCCAAAAATGTCATTTAAGGTTCATACTTTTACCCACTGTAGCTTAGATAAGAAGTCAAGATAAGAAGTCATTTGAATTTGTAAGTAAAATAAGAATGTATCTTAAAACACTTTTAAGTACACCTAAAAAGCCTCAAAATAAATAACACTTTTGTGGTGACACTTCACTTTTATTTTCCCTAGGAAGGGAACTAAGGTAATGCACATTCCTTCATTTCTCTAAACCTTGAAGTTTCCTAAATAATTTTATATGTAACTTAATGCAAAACGAATCTTATTGTAACTGTCATTCTATAAATCTAAGGAATTTACATACATTCCCTTTTAACAAATTACACTGTTCTATTAAATAATTTATGGTCAAAAGATAAACAATTTAAAGATTTTTTCAAACATCTACATTGAATCATATTTTCTTTTTAAATATTAATCCATTTGGTAAGCCGTTATTTTAAAAGCAGTCTTTTAACACTGCTATTTTCATGTTAAATTCTATTGTACCGCATCACCACCCCCCCCACACACAGGATAAATCAGATACGTCATGTAATTAATCTTAAACTAGTAATTGAAACTAGACTTATATTTCCATATGGAAACCCATTTCAAAAAATTACGTGCTTTCTAGCTGAACAATAGCTAATTACATATTAAGCTAATTGAGATAAACCAGGCAAACAAAATCTAAAGATAGATCATTCCGTGGTAAGAGTACATGGTCTAAACCACACTTCCATGGCACGTTGCATGCATGCTGGGCGACAGGCATGTTCCATGCATACTTCGCAATACCAGTTTTTATAACCAGAGGGAGCACCCAACGCCATATCCATTCTACCACAATTGTTAGAGAAAGACCTCAGGGGTTGTTTGTTGGAATTTTTTTTATATGCTACTACCACCATCCGGCCTATTTTTTTTAAACCCCAGGTTAAGTTCTACCTTTTCTTAAGTCTTAGACAGGGTCTTCTCTCTTTTAAGTAAACACAGAGACATTGTTTCAGATACAGGAAATAGTGATGAATGGTTCATGCAATATACTGATCTCACAATATGATATTATTTGGAAGTACATAACCAACAAATACACTTTTAGAACCAGAGTCTTTGCAAATAGCAGCCCCCACCCCACCCCAATCCAAATGGGGATTAGGCTAACTGTCCTCTTGGAACTCAGAGGCCCGGAGAGAGAAAAGCGAGGTCTGAGGAAAGCATGCAGCGAAAACACCAGTGTCCTTAACAACACAACGCTTCAATAAATACATTTACCTCCCAAGAAGAGCCATCCATTCACACTGCAAACAGGGGCAGCGGAAGGAAAACATATCCTTACAGCCATCGGACAGGTTCAAATAACACTTGCAGACAAATGTATGTTTGCGTTCTTGAAATCTGTCCATATGGATGCAGTCCCCAAAGCCTCTCTTCCTCCACCACTTCCAACCTGCGTGCTGGGAGAGTCGCACACACGCAGTCGCACGCAGGGCAGGATCCCAATTCCACAACACGCACCGCGCAAAGTAGAAGCGCGATTTCTGCTGTGCCCGTCAACTCGCCCCCAGCCCCACCCCGTGGAAAAACAGAGCGAAACGCACCCAGCTGTAAGGAGTCAGAGCGGCGGGCGGGCAGCGGAGAGGAAGCCGGGCCAGTTCAGGGGCCGGGTCCGCGAGTGTACACGCCCCGGGGTCAGAACTCCCTTTTGCCTAAGGTGTTACTACTGGACGTGCCACCTGGATCCCTTGGGCCCCCGGGAAGACGCGATTCGAACTGGGGACCTTGTGTGGCTGTTTGTTGTAACCTTCTTAAACCATTAGAAAATCGAACGGTGCTTGATTCCGCACACACAAGCACACAGCACACACGGAGAGACTGCACGCACCCCACACGGGAGAGAGAGAGAGAGAGAGAGAGAGAGAGAGAGAGAGAGAGAGAGAGAGAGAGAGAGAGAGAGAGAGAGAGAGAGAGAGAGAGAGAGCCCAGAGACTCCCCTTGTATGAACTATTCGTCTATTCGTGCCTCAAACCCAGTTTGAGCCATGGGGAGTTGGGGGGGGCGAACGCAAACGAAGGACAGCGAGCTGGGGTGTCCTGGGGTGTCCCAACCCTCCCGCGGGCCACCGCTCCCATGAACCCCCGACCTTTTCCCAGGGCAACCGGTGCCACCGGTGCCACCCCAGGATTCCGCACCCCGCACTCGGGTCCCGCAGCTCCGACCCCACCCTCGACCCTCCAGCGCTCTCTCTTCCTCATCCCATCCCCAGGAACCGGCTTCAAACTCACCCCCGAAGCAAAAACATTCCGTGCCAGTTGCAAACTTTTTTGCCCCCTCTCCCCTCCGACAGCGAATAAGCACGAACCGAAGCGGGCCGCCCGCGCCCGCGGCTCTGCCCAGCGCCTCCTTACCTGGCGGCTGCGCTCCCAGGTGCCCGTCCCAGGCCGCTCGGCCGCGGCTCCCGCTGCCCCGCGCTCGCCTCCTACTTGGCGGGGGCCGGAGCGAGCGTCCTCGGACCGCGCGCCCGTGCCCGGGAGCCACCGTGCCGGCAGCATCGGGTGTGGGTCTGCGAGGCGAAGCCCCGAGGGAAGCGTCGATCCGGGGAGGGGGGTTCGGGCTCGCGGCAGCTCCCGCTCGCCCCGGGGTGTTGCGCTCGGGTTCGAGCGCGCTCCGCCCGCGGGCAGCTGCGGTGGCGCGTCACATGCCGCCTCCGGGCAGTGGCACCTGCCCCGGCGCGCCCCGCTGCACCGTCGCCCCCGCGCTCCGGCCCTTTCGGCTCTCGTCCTTTTGCTCCTCTCCCCAGCCACTTTCTTTCTCTCTCTCTTTGCTTTCTTTCCGTCTCTCCTTTCTCTAATAGGTTCTGTCGCTTTGTCTCTGTCGCTCTCTTTTTCGATGCCCAAATGGGCTCCAGGCGCTCCTACCCGGAGGAGGGTCGCTCCCGCCCCCGCGAACTCTTCCTCTGCCTGGAGGCGGCGGTCGCGGCTTCCCCCCCGGCCGCTCCCTCCGCCCCCTGGGCCTGGCTCCGCCTCCTCGCGGGGCTGCGGTGGTGCCCGGCCGCCCGGTGCCCAGCAAAGCGGCCGCTTTCTGAGCATGCCCAGTTGCCCCGCCGCGACTCCGCTCCAGGCCCGCGTGGCGGCCCCGCTGGGTGCTGCTGGCGCCCGCGAAGGGGACCAACGCAGGGGGCATCGAGGGCGCCCTCCGACACTCCCAACCCCGTCCCCACGCTGTCATCCACCGGGCTGTCAGGACAGATTTTTCTTTTCTTGTTCTTCGAGTCTCTTAGTTTTGTTCTCTAAAACGGTGCTCTTGGACTGTTAGGAATTCCAAAGAAATCGATTCTTAAGAGGGCGCAAGTCGGCGATGCGAGATGCTCAGGCTCGGTTACGGTGTAAGGACTCTGGAAAGCGTTGCCCTTGAGAGCGCTCTGGTGTGTTTGTGAACGGGAGCAGGGCAGGTGTGCTCATGCAGAGCAGGACTCAGTGCAGAGCTCTGGAGTTTTCCGCCTGTAGAAGTTCACACTTGAAAATGAAATTTGACAAGCATGAAAAGCGTGTGTGTGTGTGTGTGTGTGTGTGTGTGTGTGAGAGAGAGAGAGAGAGAGAGAGAGAGAGAGAGAGAGAGAGAGAGAGGGAGGGGAGGGAGAGAAGTAGAAAATGTCTGTCATTTGATTTTTAAATTTTGTGTCGAGTCAAGAGCAAGGAAAAGTTAACAAGAAAGATAAAAAGAAAGGAAAGGGAAATAAAACTTTGAGAAAATAAGATTAAGAAAAGGGAAGAAATAATATATGCATAAGTGATGTATGGAAAGTCTAATTAAAAGTATTGTAGAACCTGGTATTTCAGTAAAAATGGTGGGGGGAGAGAGGAAAAATACATACATATATATATTTATTTATTCATTTTCTTTCTGAATTGATATTTCCTCAATGTAAAACCATCTGTTTTAAATATTCCTAGGAAGAGATGGGACAAAAGAAACTAATATAAGCCGAGGGACTATTTCAATCAGTTTATCCTGACACTGCCAATTATACAAGTCCTGAAATGATCATGCTAATATCAGTATAGCAGCCATGGTGCTTAACATACCTCTCAGATGGAAATGTGATAACATAATAGTAACCTTCGGACATTTTCTAATCTTTAAAACAATTCTTTAACAGGGACAAGTGTATTGTCCCTATTTAAAGGAGAAATAGACACCTAAGATGTTAAATAAATTAATAATTACATAGTATTAAGAAAATCATAAATCTGAATTTTATATGTGTTTTTCATAACATGAATCACTATTTTTCTGTAAAATGAGGAGCTGATTATACAAACCATTAATAATATTTGGTTAAGTCATAAAAATGACTCATGTGATAAGAAATACATACATATATTCTAACATTTTAAACATGTTCTGATTAGTTTATATTGATTAATCAGCTGAGATTGATACTGACCAATCAGTATCAATCAGCTGAGATTGATACTGATCTATCAACTCGAGAGAAACAAAATACAAATCATATCGCAATAGTCACAAAATAAAGAAAACAAATGAAAATTTGTTAAGATATCTTTACCTTCATTTAAGGTATCTTTATCTTAATGTTAAGATATCTTTATCTTCATTTCTCATTTAATTAGCCATTAAATTTATACATCTGGCATTTCCTGATTCTAGCTACCCTTTCAGTTATCTCTATGGACAAGATCATTTTAAATTTTTTATTAATATTGAACAAAACCAGCAGTTTGTTCAGAATTGTGCTCAATTCTCTTAGTAAGTGGATTCATGCTAGATCACAATAACGTATATGATTTTTAGCCTGGTGTCCTATTATTTTAAAAATTTATAAAGTGACATTGAAAGGGATAGATAAAAGGGAAATTTATTTGATTTGAGAATACCCTGAATTAGGGGCATTACTAATTTATAAGATGGCCAAAGTCAGAACCAAAAGTTTATTTTATTTTGGTTGTTTATCTAAAAATAACAGAGATAAACACTTAAAAATCCTTCAGTGTAGGTTTGTTTAAGGAAAGCCACAGAATAAGCACACTATTCAATTATTAAGTGAGATTTCAGTTATGGACAAAAACAAAATGTAACTACAAAATCTTGCAGCTAGAGAGATGGTACAGAGGTTAAGCCTGTATGTAACTGATCCTCATTCAGTTCCTCACACCATTTATTTCCAAGTGTTGGCCCTGAGCAGAGTTAGAAGTAAACCCTAAGAACCCTCAGGTATGACTGAGAAAACAGCAAACACAAAAGAAACACAAAATTCAGTCAAAGTATATAAAATAACACTTTTGGCTTATATGAGAAATATATTCTACAGATGAGATTTTTTTTTGTTTTAATGGGCGCTATTTTTCCAGGAAAGGGGTTTTACTTGGGGCTATTTTTCCAGGAAACTAGCAAGCAGGACGCTAATGCACTGGGAAGAAGGTGCCTTACTAAATTGTTTACAGCTGCCAAGGTAACTAAAATTGGCCCCGTGATAGGAGACACAGTGGGAAGAAAGGGAGACTAGAAAGGAAATCCAATAGTCTGTGTGGAAATTCCCCTGACTTCCTTGGTGGAGTTTGTAGGTTTCAGATGCCCATGTACTAGGATTCAGGAGCACTGAACCATAGTATCTGAAAGGTGGATATTTGAGCAGAAATTCTGGTAACTCCACAATCTGGGGAGGTATTGAAGCTTGGCTCT
>JAJIBD010012739.1:0-30070 GCA_021461705.1 Cryptotis parvus | reverse complement strand
TGTGGTAATTTCTACCTTTGATAAGACTTCCTGATTCATGTTTTTCCTGACCTTGGATATTGGTATCATAATATATATATATTATGATACCAATATCATTATATATGTATGTATGTATGTATGTATATATATGTATATATATATAGGCTTATCAAAACATGGGTAGACTGGCAAGCTAACAATTAACACATAACAATTATGGACCTCATTCCCATGACCTGAAGGAATGATTTGAGGCTCTTCCTGTCCCTGGAGCAAGCAGATGCCCTTGGACTTGCAACAGGACCTATGGAGATATTACTGGTGCCTGCTCGAGCAAATTGATGAACAACAGGAAGACAAGTGATACAAGTGATCTTTATGTCATCGAACTGCGTATTTTTGATCCACAAAAAAGTTTGACCTGAACTATCACCACTTCATTTAGTCCAAGTTAAATTTCTGACAGATGAAAGCTTGAGGTTCTCAAAGTTTGTAATAGTAATTTTTCCTATTGCCACTGAGTGGCCAGGGAGGTGTGTGCAGCAGTTAGGCCTATGCCTAGCATACATCCTACCCACATTTCACTCTGGTACTGCATGGTCCCTCAGCCTCACCAGGTGCAGTTTTGATGTACCCAAGTACCAGCAGATGTGGTTGTGTGGAGGCTTCCGGCAGTGCAGGTCTGATCAGCCCTGAATCTTCTGGCCATCAATTAATTGTCCAAGCATGGCAGGTGGGTTCCAAGCATCATAAGTACCATTTCAGAGGTCCCCCCACACACAAATCACTGGATTGAATGGTTCCATTATTAAGTATGTTAAGTAAATTTTCAATGTCATGGAAGAATTCTTTCTCCAAAACACAACATATATATATATAGTGTATATATGGTATATACATATATACACACATATAAGTAGACACTATATGTACACATATGTGTATATGTGTATGTATTCTCTGTGTGTTTACATATAAACAGGTTCAAAGTATAAATTCTAGTTACTGTTTTATTTTTCATAAACAGAAACCATTATTTTTCTTTCAGTTACACAAACACTTCATCTAATTTTTCAATATTTTTTTTTCATTTTCCAAATAATGCTCGTCATTTAGGGTGACACAGCGATGGCTAATGTGGCATTTTAAATGTCTTTAATTCCAGGTCCCGGAATACTCAGAATTGGAGCCGGGATAAACGGCGCAGTAGGTTTAGGGGTCTAATGCAGGATGTGAGGTCCTACGGGAGAGAAAGCTGAGCCTCGAAGAAATTTATGAAGTCCATGCCATGCCAGCAAAGCATGATTTACATCCTGTTTCTGGATATCTGGAGTTCCGACAGGGAGAAACAAACAAATCATTCATTATTTCTGCAAGAGATGACAATGAAGAAGAAGGAGAAGAACTGTTCATTCTTCAACTAGTTTCTGTATATGGAGGAGCTCGTATTTCTGGAGAAAATGCCATTGCAAGATTAAGAATACAGAAAAGTGATAATGCTAATGGCTTATTTGGTTTTACAGGAAGTTGTATACCAGAGGTAAGTACTGAGCTTGGAGGATTTTGGAGTTAAAAAACTTATTGTTGGTGGATTTGTTATGGGCGTGGGTTTTCTTTCCTTACTTGAATTACTTGAATATAGGCGCCCCAAGTATGCAAAAATAAATTGATGCAGGGGCTGGAGCAGTAGGACAGTGGGTAGGGCATTTGCCCAGCACATGGCCTACCAGGGTTCTATCTCCAGCATCCCATATGGTTCCCTGAGCACCACCAGAAGTAATTTCTGATTGTAGAGCCAGGAATAACTTTTTGAGCATCACTGGGTGAGACCCAAAAAAGCAAAAAAAAAAAAATGCATATATAAATTAGGACTTCAACTTTTAAATTTATAGTTTGAATCAAAGCTCTATGAGTTGATAAAGGTACTAAATTAACAAATTAAATTTTGGCAGTTTAAAATTTTAAAGCATTTCAGAGAATGTATAATTATACTGACATTTGATATACTATATTGCTACTGTTCCCTTCTCTGTCTACTGTATAAAGAAATGAAACAACGTGTTGAAAGTCTTTATGAAATGTACTTAAGTAGCTATAACCCTCTTCCTGTTGGGTGTAAACACCTTTCTTCTCGTCTCCTGTATCCACTGTAATTTACTACCCTTATTGGTTCTTCCCAACTTTTCAGAGGTTTCTAATCGTCTTGGCTTCCTCTTCAGTAATGCTAGAGCTTGTGAAACTAATTCCTTCACAGGTGTTACATGTGACAGCCACAGCTCAGTGTCCATGGAAGTTTGCCAAGCAACTAGAGACTCCCTTTGCAAGATAATTCAAATAGATTGAGAAGTGTATGTCTGTACATTGAAATGATTAAGGGAAACATCAGTGCGGGAAAGCATATAAAGTCAGGACATAGATTGTGTTATAAGGGAAATTGAGTTCTGGAATGTTTAGAACATTTTTTGTTGTTGTCAGTTTTGGGCAATACACAGCTGTGCTCAGTGATCATTCTTGGCAGGGCTCAGGGAATCATATGGGGTGCTGAGTATCGAACCCAGGTTGGCCACATGCACGGCTGGTGCCTGTCCATTGTATAGTGCTCCATCCCCAAGTTCTCTTGAGTTTCTTACTGTTTCTGAGGGTCATGAAAGATGTTCAAATAGTGGTCTCTTTGCATACCTGAATATATAATTTACCTGAATATTATAATATGTAATACCTGAAATAAAATGTGCTAGCCTCGGGCTTATAAATGTTGTACAAATTGATTAGTTAGGAATTATTATCTATAATAATATTTATATATTCATTATATTAGTTACTATATTTAGTTTTATGCGCTTTCTGCCAATTCATAATATAGTTGCAGCAAATATGAAGTATCCTGTCTTCTGTTTGTAGGATGAGTAATAGTCTTAGACATCGAATAAGCCAACTTGAATGAGCAAGACAGGATCACCATATCTTATGCAAATCTTGGTGGTTATTAGTGCTTATAAGTATTAGCTCCCCTCTCTTCCTTTTTTTTCTCCCCCCCTCTCCCCTTCCCTTTGAGAATAACTGAAGTTTGAACTGGTAAGTTGTGACTGTACAAGCTGTTGTCTCTGCACTGCATCTTTAGTCTCAGCTATATATTCCTTTCGGCATGGTTCGGCAGGGGTGATACCATTTCACCAAAACTCTTAAGCGCTACCCTTGAGAACATCATGCAATAATTAGAATGGGAAGGAATGGGAGTGAAGATAGATTATTGGCAACTACACCACCTCCGCCGCTGATTTCATCGTTCTAATAACACCAAACATTAGCCAAGTGGCACAAATGCTGGCTGACTTTGACCGAGAATGTAGAAAGATAGGTCTACAGCTGAATCTCAACAAAACTATGTTCATGAGAAATGAACTAGTTCCAGGGGGCCCATTCACTATCAGTTTAACAAACCTCTCTGAATGAAGCAGTTATGTGTACCTAGGTCGAGAAGTCAACATGATGAATGACCTAAAACCTGAGCTGTGCAGGAGGAAGAGAGCAGCATGGAATGCCTTAAAAAGCATTGAAGAAATAGCAAAAAGACAAGGAACCTCTGGCTCCAGGCACATCTCTTCGACTCCACCATTCTCCCTGCATTAACATACGCCTAAGAGACCTGGGCCCTACAAAGCAGGATGAGAATGCTATTCGGATATCCCAAAGAGGAATTGAAAGAGCTATGCTTGGAATATCATGCCTCACTCAAGTGAGAGAAGGAATCCGGAGTTCTGACCTCTGTCACTGTTCCAGAGTCAGGGGACCCTGTCTCGTTTGACAAGGTATCGAAAATCAGATGGGCTGGACATGTAATGTGATTTTGGAGATGACCGCTGGACTAGAGCTGTTACTGACTGGATTCCATGGGATGTAAAAAGATCACGTGGCTGCCCACCTGCAAGATGGTCAGACTTTTCGTCAAGACCCTGAACGAACGGTTTGAGGCTCTTCATATTCCTGAAGCAAGCAGATGCCATTGGGCTACATTGGCATGTGATAGGGTCCAATGGAAATGTTACTGGTCCCGCCCGAGCAAATCGATGAATAACGGGATGTCAAGTGATCAAGTGATATATTCCTTTCTTCTTGATGGTTGTGAGAAACTTGATGACAAGATCGTATAGAAACAGCCTCCCTTCAGTTCACAGATGAGCCCTGCTTGTGACTCTTGGCTGCATGTGTGATTCTCCTCTGCTCAGTATGCTTCAGACTGACTTGCCGTCTTTGAGTTCTAATCTTACAGATTTCAACACTGTGCATTCTTTTCAGATGCGGTCATTCAAATCTCAGATTTGCAGATTTTATTTTTAATCAGTTTTTAAATTTATTATTATTATTATGTGCTTGGGGGTGGCATATCTGGCAATGTTCAGGGGTTACTCCTGGCTCTGCATTCGGAATTCCTGGTGCTGCCGAGGGACCATATGGGATGCTGGGGATCAAAGTCAGGTTAGCCACATTCAAGGCAAGTGCACAACCACTGTACCCAGTAACTTGCTTATTTGTATAGATAAAAAACACTGGCACTTACCCCTTAAATTCTTCTCCCTTTACGCCAATACAGCAACATTGAAAACTTTAAAAAATCTCTTCCAAAAATGCTGAAGACAGTAGAAAAACCTTTAAAAACCTTATACAAACCTTTTTAGAGTATAAAACCTCTATAAGATACATAGTTACAAAGTTTTAAAAAAATTAAACAACTGACTCTAGGAGTTGTTATAATTTTCTATTTTTTCTTGATTCATATGGCAAAAAGTATGAGGCAAAGAGAACTGAATATGTGCATTCTCCTTTATTTTCAGAAGGTCGCTCCGTGCCACCCCCCTGGTCACACTTCTCCACATCATACACACTCTCACGTACAAACAGATCAATGAAAGCATGAGAACGGTTTTTATTAGTTTGTTCTCAGGCCACACCTGGTGGTGCTCAGAGCTTACTCCTGCTCTTTGTTCTGGGATCTCTCCTGGTAGTGCTTGGGAACTCTCTGGGGTGCTGGGGATCGATCCAGGTGTGTGTCATGTGCCAGGTCAGTGCCCTATTCATTGTACTATCATTCTGGCCCCCAGGTTTTCCAATTTTAAATTCTTATTTTAACATAAGATGGACTACTGGGTCACACAAACTTATAAAGAATGAGATTTGTAGTGATGGCTGCTGTCTGACTAGTGACCTTCTCTGTTTGGCCCCTCTGGGGAACTGACCTGATGTTTCCTTCATGACAGGTGGGGATTATAACCACTGTTTACTCTGTAGCGAGTCATGGAACCTGGTCTACTCTTTAATTTTATAAATAATAGATTATTTTTACATTTATAATCTTTGCAAATAAATTGAAAGGGAAGGTGCATGTGAAAATGAATATTCTTTCAGTTTGGATTGCATTTATTTTTAAGTGCTTACCATATGCCATGTGAATAGATTCTTTGATATATAATACTGATACAGTCTGATATCATAGATCATCACCCAACCATGAGACAGAATAAAAGTTTAATTGGATGTGTATTGTTTAGTATCAATCTTTAATTTCATTAGAGAAGGTCAATTCTTGGTTCAGAATAGTGCGCTGTTTTTCAGGCAAAATAAATTTTAGAAACTCACTGTTATGTATTATTACTCTAAAACTGACCAAAAGGTTTGGTAGATTCATGAAACCAAAGAGAAAATGATAGTGATATTACTGTTTCTTATAGAAAGCTGAATGCTGATAGTTTTGTTATTTGTATCTAAACATATAGAACAAAATAACATGTTTCAAAACAAAAACAACATGTGACAAAAACAGAAAATTATTCATAAAAACATTTATTTTGCCTAGAAATATATATATGCTTACATATTGAAACTGCATGAATTTTAACTCCAGTTACAATAGAAATAAAATTTCTCCATAAGCCCATTCCAAATTTTAATCGAAATTGCTATTCTGAGTGAATTATATTTTCTAAATGAATTAAGTTAATAAACTTTAATTCCATCTTGTGAGTATTCAGTCATTCCCTTTCAGCACACCGTCTTATGCCATCTGTATGAGAAAGTTAGGGTTAAGAGAACACTATACAAAATTTGACCAGTGACATGTAAAATTGCCCAAATTATCCATTAAATATTTCATAGTTAAATTTTACAATAGATATTTCATAGTTAAATATACATTACATTAAATATTTTCTACTTCAAATGCTATAGTAAGTATTATGCATACTTGGAAAAGTTCTCTTTTGCTTGTGTACCTGGGAATCAGAAGAATCATGTCCCTGTGAAGTGATGGAAAGATTATCTGAAGTCAGAAGGGAATATATCACATTCATTGTGGGTGAATGTGACATAGACATTGGCCTGAGATCTTTGAGATGTGCACACACATGTGGATACTTAGAGACCCGTGTGTTTTCCATATATTCACTGTGTTTCTTGTGAATGAAACCACATAGTGAATGTGAAATCCTTGTTATGGTCCCAGTTCACTTTGATCTGTCAGTTATGTTGGGACACAACAGAAGTGACTGTACTTGGTCTTCTCATCTCTACTTCCATTCATACCTTGCCCAGGTACTAAATGCCATTGTTCAAACTATATATTTAGATTACATTTTATGTTATTGTTACATGGCCTAAAGTACCTTGCATATTTATATTGGGTTATTTTTTAAATAGGGGGATTCCCAGTGATACTTGATTTAGCGGGCAGTATTGCTCCGATGGCTCTGTACTGGATGGCGCTACTCAGGCTTAGAGGTTCTGGGGGCCCCCAGTGGCACCTTGCTACAGCTGTCAGAGCCTCCCGTGCCAGTGCTCGGGGCCAGGTGCTGCCGGGATCAAAGCCCGCTATTGAAACATGTGCAGGCACGTGCGCCATCTCTTTGATCCATGCACGCCACCTCTAATTTATTGGTTTTTAATGAGATATGGGTATGTAAATATATCCTTTACTTATTTACTTGTATGCTATGGAGTTTTTCTTCCTCTCACTTTTCATTTGCTATTATTAAAACTAAATCAAAGTTTAAGAATATAAAGACTGGGGAGCACGCTGGTAGTGCTAAAGGCACTCTTTTTAAAGTATTTTATTATACCACCGTGAGATATACAAATAAAAAGATATACAATTAAAAAGTTCATATTTGGGTTTTGGTCATACAGTGTTCTAGCACCCGTCCCTTCACCAGTGCCCATCTCCCACCACCAACATCCCCGGTTCCCTCCCCACTCCCCAGCCCCCTCCATGGCAGGTTCTTTATTTCTTTCCCTTTCTCTCTCTCTTTCCTTCCCTTCCAGACTATGGATTACAGAACATACATTAAGAGGTTGGCATGTGTATCTCAAGGCACTCTTGATTGCGCCTCCTAGAGGTTCTCAGAGAACCATAAGGGTTGCCAAGGATGGACCCCAGAACGCCTGCCTGCAAGGCGTCCTATGCTATCATTCCAACGCTGTGCTCTGTGCTATCTTTCCAATGCTAAAGATTGAATTCTTTTTTTAAACTTGTTTTATTTTATTATTTTTTATTTTTTATAAGTATTTTATTATACCACCTTGAGATATACAATTACAAAGATGTTCATATTTGGGTTTTGGTCATACAGTGTTCTAGCACCCATCCCTCCACCAGTGCCCATCTCCCACCACCAATGTCCCTGGTTCCCTCCCCCTCCCTAGCCTGCCTCCTTGGCAGGTTCTTTATTTCTTTCCCTTTCTATCTTTCTCTTTTCCTTCCCTTCCAGATTGGGGATTACAGAACATACATTAAAGAGTAAAGATTGAATTCTTAAAGAGACTATAGACTATATCTCTTTGCTCCATATCATTTTCAAGTATTTTAAACGTTTAGATAAATATATTTTCCATATAAAAACAGACATGTGAATATTTGTATAGGTATATGCGTATATATAAAAATGTATTAACCATGACATAAAATACTGCAATTGACCTGTTGTTCCCTTCCTAGCATTCCTTTTTTTTGCTTTTTGGGTCACACCCGGAGATGCTCAGGGGTTTCTCTTGGCTCTGCACTCAGGAATTACTCCTGGCAGTGCTCGGGGCGACCATATGGGGATGCCCCCGGCAAAAGATGCCATCTTTGGAAAGATAGCACAGAGCACAGCGTTGGAATGATAGCATAGGGCGCCTTGCAGGCAGGTGTTCTGGGGTCCATCCTTGGCAACCCTTGTGGTCCTCTGAGAACCTCTAGGAGCGCAATCAAGAGTGCCTTGAGCACTACCAACATGCTCCCCAGTCTTTATCGAACCCGGGCCGGGCTAGGCCAGCTGCATGCTAGGCAAATGCCCTACCGCTGGGCTATCATTCGCCCCGCATTTCTCAATGCTTACCAGTGGGCGCTTGGTACAGCCCTCCAGATGATTTCACCAGATTCACACTATTATTTTTCTCTGTCCATGCTCAGAAAGTTCTCCCCTGATGTTCCCACCTTTCACTTTCTACCCCTAACTTCTGCCATCTTTGGTCTGAAGTCACATTTGATGATGAGCTATCATCAAGGTAATAATTTGTTGTGTATCTCATGATGATTTAATACATTTTAGAAAAAATTCCTCAGAAGAGGGACTGGAGAGATGATACAGCAGGTGGGATACTTGCCTTGCCCGCAGCCAACCGGGTTTGATTCCCGGCATCCCATATGGTCCCAGTAGCACCACCAGGAGTAATTCCTGAGTGCAAAACGAGGAGTAACCCCTGAACATCTCTGGGTGTGGCTTTCTTTTCCCAAAATTCCACCAAAGAATTAAAAGTGATATATACGTGAATATTAACAAAAAAGAGAGGGTCATGGTTTGTTTTTCTTTTTTAGACTTATTCAGAGAAAATATGTGTTTCCTTTCCTTTCTTTTCCTGTTTCCTTTACAAACTCTTTTGTAATCAGAGCACCTAGCACACTAGCTGGCACACAGGTGGTACCCAGGAATAAAATGTAGGTATAATGAATTATAATTTTTTGATTTATGTATTCTTTAAGGAAATGAAAAAAAAATGACTTCCTAGTCATACCAAAAATATAATGAAGAATATGGAGACTTCTTCCATATGTAATAAAGGATAGAATTATGTTTATGGGAGATGTTGTTCATGAAAACTTTGTAATTTCCTGACTGTTTGGATTAATATGTACCTATAATCTCTTTCAATGGCAGATCGCAGAGGAAGGCTCCACCATTTCCTGTGTAGTGGAGCGAACCAGAGGTGCTCTGGATTATGTGCATGTGTTTTACACCATCTCACAGATCGAATCAGATGGAATTAACTACCTTGTTGATGATTTTGCTAATGCCAGCGGAGCTATCACTTTCCTCCCTTGGCAACGGTCAGAGGTAAACTATACTCTCTTTGTTTCTTAGAAAGCTTCCTGGACAGCTTTTTCTGATCATTTATTCTTTAATTAGTTGCAACTTTTGAGAAACTTAAACTGATGTGCAATATTTAGATGATTATATTATGTATAAATATTTTGAATAATGCCAAAGATAAAATTAGAAGTTTCAGTAACATACATTAGAGTTTTATAAGTTCTTAATCAATCCAATATAAAAAATATAGCCCAAAGGTTTATGGTTGTAAGATTTTTATTATTCTTGATATAATGTGAAACTATAGCATTCTTAATGATGCTCTTCCACCCAGCCAGTGAGAAGAGGCTTACAGCTATAGGCTCATTTGATTTTATAACTTGGAGAAATGAGTTTTTCTTATTTTGAAAATTGACCTATAGTTTCATTAAAAACTTTGTATGAACTCTAATCTCATGTTGTGAATGTATGTCTGAGCAGTGTAGCACGTCTTGTAAGTGAATCAATTTCTCTTATTCTCATATTTTTGTTCCCTTATTCCTTTGGTCTATTGCTTTTTTTTATATTCTTATAAGTATATATTCTAATAGGAAAGTAAGTAGCTTGTATGCTATCAGGAACAATTAATAAAATAACTTAAGTCTTGTAAACATAATCTGAGGGGATTTGTAGTCAGTGTCTCCCAAAGTGGGCAATATTGCCCTAGAAGGTGCTCGAAGGAGGGATTAGAGGAGAAACAGGGGGACAATTGGAGGCAGCTTCTGAAGGTTCACTTAGAGAGGTCGATTTCCAGGGGAATACTGAGTGATACACTTTTGTTTTACTGAAAAGGGTACAGTAAATTAAATAAGTTTGGGAACCTTTGTTCTCAGGGATGTAGAAGCTATTGGGTAAGATATAGAACGGAGATATATCTATTTCTATAAATATAAAGATATATCTATTTCTATAAATCAAAGGAAGAAAGAGGTAAGCTAATTTACTATATAACATGTTTCCCAGTAGCAGTCTACAGATCCATCACAAAGGTTTAGTAGTTAATGGTCAAATGAGAAAATAAGTTTTCATAACCCAAAATTATTCAAAGGACTACTGTCAGGGATGGCGGCTGGGGTCCCTGACAGTGCTGGGAAACGAGGTCCCTTCTATCTCCCGGCCGGCAGGGAATGGATGAAGACTCAGGAATCCGATGCAGTTTTAAAAGGCTTTACTTATCACAGGTTCAGGCATACAAGTCAGCAATAGGAGAAACCCTGTGCTTAGGATTCCCAGCTAGAACCCCCGGACACGTGTAGGCCAAAGATGGCGGCCACCACGTGTAAAGGCCCTGTAAAAGGAGAAGAAGACAAAACTCCCAAGAAGGGTGCGTAGCTCACAAAGAGAGAGCCCAAAGAGAGAGCCGAGAGAGAGAGAGAGAGAGAGAGAGAGAGAGAGAGAGAGAGAGAGAGAGAGAGAGAGAGAGAGAGAGAGAGAGAGAGAGAGAGAGAGAGAGAGAGAGAGAGAGAGAGAGAGAGAGAGAGAGAGAGAGAGAGAGAGAGAGAGAGAGAGAGAGAGAGAGAGAGAGAGAGGAAGCAGGCTGGTTTTATACCCTTGCAGCTCAGACCTCCCACTATTATGAGGAATAATGGGAAGCAGGAAGGGTTAAATGCCCTTAGGTAATTTCTCCCAGCATCTCACCTAGACTCTATTATATGCTAATGTTTTGAGCCAAGATCTGCCTGGAAATGCCTTTATAGGGTAGAGAAGGGGGTTTCTGAGATGGCATGTCTTTGTACCAAAGACTAATACTAATGCCATTTAAATATTTCTCCAAGCCTTCACAAGTCTCGTCTACTTCATGGTAGTTTTGTATTTTAGTTGCCTTTGAGTTATCAGGGAGCCATGCTTGCTTGCTTGGAGGCAAACAGCATTTCTCTCTCGGTCTAATTACTTAGAGATCCAACGTGGCCAGGCAAATATGCTGGTAAGATCTAGCTAGTCCCACGATGATTGTGGTAGCATGAGAGAATATTTATACCAGCCAGTACAGAATACATGGTCAGATAAGACTGCCACATTTAGACTACCCCCTATCTATGAAGTGACCTGCAGGAGGCAATCCAGGGCAGATGCAGAGGCTCTTAGAGGAGTCCTGCAACAGACTACCTGTTTTCACATTTAATGTGTAGTTCTTTTACTAATAATATAATATATAATCACCATATCTTTGGTGATAAGATATTGATAAGTGAATAGTATTATTTGGACAGAAAATGTTACTGCTCAGCATTTGTTTAGAGAATTGATTTTTCAGATTTAGCTGTTGCATTGTATGTGTATATTTTTTAAATAGAAATATGCTTGGGACTGGAGAGATAGTACAGCACACAGGGCAGTTGCCTTACACACAGATCTCCTGAGTTTGACTCCAACAACCCATATGGTCCCCTTAGCCCGACCAGGAGTGATCTTTGAGTGCAGAGCAAGGAGTAAACCCTGAGTGCTGTAGGGGTGCCTCAAAAAATAAAATAAGAGTATGTCACAGGAGATAATAACTTGAATTAAATTAACTTGATTATTTCCTTCTGGTTAGTGGTTTTATTGTATGGTGCTTATATGTCTTATGTCTTGATTTCTGTATTTCTAGGTTCTGAATATATATGTTCTTGATGATGATATTCCTGAGCTTAACCAATATTTTCGTGTGACACTGATTTCTGCAATTCCTGGAGATGGAAAATTAGGTTCAACACCCACCAGTGGTGCAAGCATAGATCCAGAGAAGGAAACAACAGATATTACTGTCAAAGCCAGTGATCATCCCTATGGTAACCTATCCTTTATGAGAAAGATCCTTTTTGACTATGGTTTCTCTCATTGGGGCTCTTCTAAGTGATTTTTTTATGAATGATTGAAGAGTTGCTTTAGACCCTCTGGATTCTAGGCTGCAGTTTAAAGGGCCCTTGTTTATAGAGGAAAACACAAAGATCAACTGCTGAAATCTCATAATGTCTTTGATAAGTAGAGGATTATTTAAAACATTTGCAATCATGTATCATACCAGAATTAAGCAAACTGATTGAGGCCAAACTGTAAGCATTTGGTTGTATTTCTTTCTAAAGAACTGTAGCCTCAAAATTGAAGAAGGTCCTGAATTCGTCTCCACCAAGTCCCTACCAGGCCCTACCCTGCTTAGCTTCAGAGGGTGGTATGGCTGCAGACATTGAATTCTTTTGTAACTAGAAGGGACAGTTCTTGTATGCACACAGAAAAGGGATGATAGTTCTCACTCCATCAGCTAAGTAAATTAGGATTAGAGCCTATCAAGTTCGGATTGGCAGCAGTAATGCACATCAGTTTATTAGTTGAGTTATGATTGGGAACAGTACTCAGGTGAGATTAATCAAGGGAAAATCGAGGAGAGCCATGAGTAATTCCGGTTCTGAGACGACTCTGGGTCTTCTTGCTAGAGATAGCAGAATCTGAGCATGTTTGAGCATATCTGGATGAGCTGGCGCTTGACTTTAGCTGCCCCCAACCCTGTTTTAGTTATGCTGACTCGAGAAACTCCCAAATGCTTCATATTTCTTGTTGCATGACTATCAACAAGCCTTCCTTTACATTTAAAAACATGCCATGATATTCTGATAATACCTGATTGATTGAATTGTTTAATTTACCTTTTAGTCAGCTTTATAAAGTAAAATCAACACTATTTTACTCTTTATTTGTCCTATTTTGAAAAGTGATAATTTTCTAAAGGGGAGACTATTCTGGATGCCACTTATTGAGAGGTTTTTTTTCAACATTTAAAGTAATGTTTCTTTCATAGGACTAAAAGTATGTTAAAAAGACCTACCTAGGAAATCCTACTAGTTTCAATTTGGATTTTTATAGTTAAAGTGATTTACTGCAAATTCTTTAAATTTCCATTAGTTATTCCATTAGTTGTATTTTACTTTAAGTTCAGGAATCCGTCCCAGAGAGTTAAACATGAGAGTGTAAATGTTGGACTGTTTATTTTAAAATTCCATCACTCTTGTTGCTAATGTTTCTATTTGGAAAAAACAAACTTTTTTGGAATATTTAGGAAAATTATCATTTTATTGTTTGACATTCTGAAAATTACTAACATTATTCCAGTCAAAGCACAAAATAAAGTGTCCACTAAACTCTTTATAAATTGAAATCCTCAGATTTTACTTATTTGTTTTTGCACCACGCCTTTAATGCTCAGGGGCTGCTTCTGGCTCTGCACTCAGGAGTCAATCCTGGCAGTCTCGGGGTCTTATGGGTCCTGAGATTGAAGTCAGGTCAGCCTGTGCAACGCAAGTGCTCTACCCCCGTACTGTGTCTCCAGCTCCATTCTCAGAATTTTGTTTTGGACCTTAGATTAATTGTGCAAGATTATTACAGTGACTGAGATTTTTTTTTTTTTTTTTTTTTTTGCATTTTGGGCCACACCTGACAATGCTCAGGGTTTACTTCTGGGTCTGCACGCAAGAATTACTCCTGGCAGTGTTCAGGGGACCATATGGGATGCCGGGGATTGAACCTGGGACGGCCTCGTGCAAGGCAAATGACATACCCGCTGTGCTGTTGCTCCGGCCCCTGAATGAGAATTTTTCCCACTGATAGTTTGGTACAGGAAAGCCCTGCTTCTCTGTATTGCCCACTAGGCTTGCTCCAGTTCTCCACAGGGTTGCCGCCCCAGCCGGAAGACGGAATGGTCCTGCCCGCAAGCAGCATTCCACACGTCACTGTGCAGGAGGAAGATGGAGAAGTGAGGTTACTGGTCACCCGTGCGCAAGGACTCCTGGGGAGGGTGATGGTGGAGTTTAGAACAGTGTCACTAACGGCAGTCAGTCCTGATGATTACCAGGTATGTCCGCTTACTCGTTTGAAGTTTCTTCTGCAACCAAGTAACCTTCTCTTGGAAGATTGGAAGAAGTTGGCATACAGAAAATATGGCAAATATGGGAGGTTGCATACAATGCACCAGAGAGGGAAAAGAGAGATATAGGCAAAGAGAGAGAGAGAGAGAGAGAGAGAGAGAGAGAGAGAGACAGTCAGAGACAGAGAGACAGAGAGAGAGAGAGAGAGAGAGAGGTGACTGCCATAGAGGTAGGTGAGGGTGGGGAGAGAAAAATAAAATTTTAAACAAATTTTATTATATCACCATGAGATAGACCATTACAAAGCTGTTCACAATCAGGTTTCAGTCATGCAGTGTTGTAGCACCCATCCCTCCACCAGTGCACATTTCCCAACAATAAAGTCTTGGAAGGCACTCTTTCCTTTTCTTTCCTTTCTTTTTTCTGTTCTTTTCTGTTCTGTTCTTTTCTTTCTTTTCTTTTCTCCTTTCCTTTCCCTTCCCTTTCTTTTCTTTTCTTTTCTTTCTTTTTCCCTTTTCTTTTTTCCTTTCTTTTCTTTTCTTTTCTTTTCTTTTCTTTTCTTTTCTCTTCTTTTCTTTCTTCCCTCTTCCCTCTACCCTTCCTCCTTCCCTCCTTCCCTCCCCCTCCCTTTCTTCTCCCTCCCCCCCTCCCTTTCCCTCCCCCCTCCCCTTCCCTCCTCTCTCTATTCTTTCTTTCTTTCTTTCTTTCTTTCTTTCTTTCTTTCTTTCTTTCTTTCTTTTCTTTCTTTCTTTCTTTCTTTTCTTTCTTTCTTCTTTCTTTCTTTCTTTCTCTCTCTTTCTTTCTCTCTTTCTTTTAAAGCTTCTTTTCTTTCTTCTCCTCCTCCTCCTCCCCTTCCTCTCCCCTCTCCCCCCTCCTCCCCTATCCTTTCCTCCCCATTCTTCTCCTCCATTTGCAATACATATACTGAAGGGTTATAAATAGATTTTTTGTACCTTAGTCTGTTATAAGTGTCCTTTATTTATTGTAATGTTATAGGTTTTTTCTGTTTTGTTTTGCTTTTGGTGCCACACCCAGTGATACTCAGGAGTTTTTCCTGGCTTTGCACTCAGGGGTTTCTCCTGGCTCTGCACTCAGGGATCACTCTTGTGGGCATATGGGATGTCGGGGTTTGAACCCAGGTAGGCCACTTGCAAAACAAACACTCTACTTACTGTATTGTCCCTCCAACCCATGTTACAGGGTTTTTAAAAATAAGATAAAGAACCCCTGGGATTTGAGACAAGAAAGATCTAGGTTTAAACTATTATTCTTTTGCAAGTGATATAGGAGAAACGGTGTAGGGTAGTGGGTACTTTTTTCTTTCTTATTTATTTATTTATTTATTTATTTATTTGCTTTTTGGGTCACACCCAGCGGTGCTCAGGGTTACTCCTGGCTCTGCACTCAGGAATTACTCCTGGCGGTGCTTGGGGGACCATATGGGATGCCGGGATCGAACCCAGGCCGGCACAGACCGGCCGCGGTAAGGCAAACGCCTTACCACTGGGCTATCGCTCCGGCCCCAGTTGTGGGTACTTTAATGGTGGTGAAATAGCTATAATTTTGCACACCAGAACCATAGCCACCAATAATATTATAAACATGTTATCTAAATAACAAAACCAGAAAATATAATAAATGCATGGCTGAGTAAATCTTTTCTAAAATGAGTCTTCTTTTCTGTGAGAGAGTAGTAGTTTCTTTTTGGGCAGCATCACACAAGCTGACTTGAGGAAAATTTGAGGAACTGTAAAATTTAATATAATGATTCAAGAGAAATGTTTATGTAACACATAAAGAGGGCCTTAAAACTTGATGTGACTATTTTCCTTATGATGTGTGAACTTTTCTTATGAGAGGTAATGCTATAAATCGCAAATACAAATATAATCAAGGATAGATTTCATCTTGCCTTTATCCATTATATATGGATGGGCTGATATTTGTTGTTACTCTAAGAGATTCTCAGAACAAAATGCCATTATAATGATGTACTGAGTACTTCAATTACTCCATAATTTAATTTGAATAGTTCCAAGTATCCTTGGTCAAGAAAATTCCTTGCATCTCACTGGGTTAACTATTTAGGAATTTGTGGATATCATCCATTAATAATTCTAATTTGCCTTGATTACCCTGATATATTGCCTTTAGTACTTTAATGAATAAGATGAATAAAAGACATTTGTTTCATTTATTTGTAAAAAATTTATGATTAATCAAAATTATAATGAAATATTTCAATTTGACTGAAGTGTTCTCAGTTTTATATTTTGCATTCTATTTTCTTTCATTTATATTTTGGAACATAGAAAACCTTCCCATTTGGCAAATTCATATATATATATATATATATATATATAAAACAAATAATCAAAATCTAATGGCAGTATTTTTTTGTTTTCAGAATGTTGCTGGAAAATTAGAATTTCAACATGGAGAAAGATATAAATACATTTCTGTTAACATCACTGATAATTCTATCCCTGAATTGGAAAAATCTTTTAAAGTTGAATTGTTCAACCCAGCGGGAGGAGGTAAGACAGATCATTAAAAATATTGAGTACTTGTTCACCTGTCCTTATAATAGTCAAGTGTAAAGAAAATAAGTTTCTTGGAATTAATTTATTTTTAAAATAAGCTTATGCATAGTGTTTGGGAAGAAGATTAATAATGACTTAAGATATATGGTAGACTCTTATGGCAATCTCTTTCTTGATAAAAATAAAATTGTTATTTCTTTATATAAATATAGGACATTAGTTTTAGAAGTTAATATTCAATTTATAGTTCCATCTACATATAGCCCTGTAAATTTTGTTAATCTGAGTTAATGCCATTAATGTTAAAAACAAGGACACTTCTTATTTTGCTGGTTTCCTTCCCTTACTACCCAGTGGCCTTTTCCTGAAGGAAATGCACTTTTAAAGTTAAATTGTAAGGGAGGAGCAATAGCACAATGGGTAGGGCATTTACCCTACTGGCGTGTGGTTTACCCAGGTTCGATCCCCGACATCCTACAGGGTTCCCTGAGCACTACCAGGAGTAACTCCTGAGTGCAGAGCTAGGAGCATCCCCTGAGCATCACTGGGTGTGACCTAATAGATAAAGTTAATAAAAAAAAAGATAAAGTTAAATTGTGCAGTTTTTCTGGGTCATTTACTAGTAGTAGTCATTTATAGTACTTGCTCCTAAAGTCACCCCTTTTTTTCTCTTTCCCTAGTTCTGCCAATTTTCATAGTACCTTCAAGTATAGTAGTGTTGGAAACTAGTTCTTGTAGATAAACTGTTGTGAGGTAGTTGAAATGAAGTGATTTACAATCTTTTTATGTAACTTTGGATGAGGTGTATACACTGGTTTGCAGAAATATGTGTGGCTGATTTTCAAGTGTTATGTGGGTGTTGTAGAAAATGGGTAAGATGTAACATTCTGATTTCATAAGTGTTAAGAAATTGACAATTGGTTGTGTGTTGTGTAGTAGGTATGGCTCTTTCATGATAAAGTCTCAGATTATTATCTAGCCTTTTTATTTGTTATTTTCTGAAAGAATCTGTGCTGTGATAATAAACATATGAACAGGAGACAGTGGGTAGGACAGTAATAGTAGAATCTTCCGGTATATGGCCTAGACTTTCCCTTCCTTTGTTCCTAGGAGGCCAGATGAAAGAAGAGGTAAAGTCAGTGCTTGGGATGAGGGCAATGAACAAACAGTGATTAACCTTGGTTGAATGCTTCAAACAGTTAAAATTATATGAATGATCTGTTTGGAAATTGATACATAAAATCAACTTTGCTTGTCCTCCAGAGCCGAGTCCTTATAAATCCAAATCACTAACTCATGACAGGGCTTTCAATGCATACGTCATTATCAAATATTTGAAAAGTTGTCTTTGTAAAATTTATAGCTAAAATGCTTAATGTAGTAAACGAAAATATTTGTGTTTGTTACTTAAAATACCAAATAGTCTTGAAAATATTTGTGATCCTAGTGATACCTAAAAGTTTACATAAATATGTCCAATATCTCTAGAATAGACATTGCTATATAGTAATTGGACATGCATATTCATTTGAAAATGGGTCTAGCAGTTTCTTTGTGATAATGGCAAGGTATGCTGAACCAGAGACTCTCAGACATGGGGCAGAGCTGCTCCTTGCTCTCCCTGTGCCCAGCTGCTCATGAGGCGCCTGGGAGGCATGGCGGGTTCTAGCCCTGGCCTGCCACCCCAGAAGAGCCTCACAACAAGCCAGATGACCCCCACCCCCACACGCCATGTGGGCCTCCATCTTCCACATCCGGACTTCCCTCTTGTCACAACTCCACCCAGCAGACCAGGCTATCACAGCCCGACTTGCGCGGCCGCTAGCGGCTGCACGGTTCATCAATAAATGCTTTATTCAGAGGTGACTACAAGAGTATGCCACCCGCACGGCAAGCCTGGCAAGCTGCTCGTGTCGTATTTGATATGCCAAATACCAGTAACATTTATATTAGGTCATTCCCATGACCTAATATAATGGTTTGAGGCTCTTTATGTTCCTGGAGCTAGCGGATGCCTTTGGGTTCTACTAGCATGAGACAAGACATATGGAGATATTACTGGTGCCCTCTCTAGCAAATAGATGATGAACAGGAAGATAGTGATAGTGAAATGGCAGAAAATCTGATCAGTTCTCAGTCCTTACCCTTAATTTTCATCCCCATTCTCTGATGTGGTAAATTAGAATTGAAAATAAAGGAGCTAGAACTTTCCTTTGTTCCTTGAGTCACTATTAGGACTGCCTAAGAAGTGAACAGCTTGTGGAATGAAATTATTTTGGAACTCAGGGGTGCAGTTCTTATTCTATACTGTTTTATCTGTAATACTGACTCAATATATGATAAACACCTGAATAGATAGATGTTTTGAACATGTGAATTTTATGCTCTTTCAACTACTGGATAATACAGTAATAAAACAAGCCTTGCACTGAATATTCACATATATCCATTTTGTGTCATAGATTCTAAAATGATTTCAAATTTTGAGTGCTCTGAACTTTCTGTTTGGTCTTAGCCCTTTGATGGGAAAAAACAGGGTGAGGTAGAGCTTGAACCCCAAGGATACTGTGGAAGCACATATGTAGGGTGTGTCTTGCTTCTCTTTAACTCCTTCTCTCTACTTCTACCATTGTTTCCCTTTCTGTGTTTCTTCCCCAAAACATTGAATTAAATATCAGTGGGGCAAAAGATATATTGAAAATGAAGGAGTGGCCAGTCTCTATTAGAGTACGCTGTACATTACCAAGGTACTTCCATTAATATTGTTCATAATGTATTTTATCTTTACATCATTTCTATAAAAGATGTGTTATATAAATGAAAATGTTAGACACTGAGCACTTTAGTTACTTATTGGAGGGTTTACAACTGGCATCTTCCATCTGCGGCCTATCAGAGATCTTTAGAATCTTGTTTAAAGCTCTTTCTGCAGTGTCAGTGGCAAAAAGGGAATAAATATGAGAATAACTATGGAGGGAGGCTGATTATGTGATAGGAGAGAATTGTTATATACCCTTTCCCTCATCTTGAATTAGTTGTTGTTAGTGATAAAGGTGGCTTTTACAGGCATTATATTTATATGTTCACATAAAATATACAGTAAGTATTTTTAGGAGGCGAGGGGCTAAAATAGGAGTGGAGGGCCCTGCCCCATGGGCCCTGGTTGGTTGATGGTCTGACATAGAAAAAGACTGGGCCCCTGGGATGAACCCAGAACCACTGCAGAGCCTGGCAAGCTACCTGTGTTGTATTCGATATTCCAAAAACAGTAACAATAATGGACCTCATTCCCAACAAATGGAGACATTACTGGTGCCCCTCAAGCAAATCGATGACCAACTGCAACACACATGACAAGTGACAAGTATTTTTAAGTGTTTAACGATTTGATTGCTTAAAGTGAATGCTTTAAAATAAAACTACTTACTGCCCGTCACCACTGCACCTAATTAGCACTGTGTTGTCCGCTCTAGCATTACATTGTCAGGTCTGCACTATTGGGCTGGAGAGTGACCAGGAATGCTGCCTGTGAGCACTGTTGGGAGCCTCTCCCCAGCCCAGTAAGACTATCAGTGGACAAAATTGGAAAGTACTATAAGTACCTTACGTGGAATAGTTGTGAATATGGATTTACACGTTTTTGGTTTGGCCAATGTAATACTATGAAAAATAATGCTTCCTTAGAAGAATGTATGCCATTGGGAGACTGATTATATTTTCTTTTGCTAGGGACCTTTTAAACGCTTTTAATTTTTTTTCCCCTTATGTCAATGTGTGTTGTGTGGATTGTGTCCCTGTATTCTCCTTGTGAAGTGACTGGACTCTTTAGGGTTGAAGGCAGTGGGAGTGGTGACGGGGACATGGAATTCTTCCTTCCAGCTAATCATAAACGTGGTAAGCAGTGAATTCCAGGCACGTCAATAACCTATGTGTTGTATTAACTTTCTTCTTTTTAGAGACAGTAGTACTAACCTGCTTATTGACAAGTTGCTGTGTACACGTCCTTTTGCCTTTATTACACTAACCTTTACAACTTTATGAAGATTGATTTGGTTCATATTCTGGTTACTCAGCTAGACCTAGTGATTGTCAGATCAAGTTCTTGCCTCAGAAAGCTAAATTCCTCATTCTAATCATAATATAATTTTTAGAGAATGCTGATTTTAGGATAGGGTCCTTCCCAAGATCTTTCACATTTATACATTGTATACAGTTCTAGACAGGTTCTAACTGATACCAGTAAGCCTAGCAAGAAACCAGAGCAAACCACACAGTTAGTCATTCTCAACATCCAGAATCCATAGTTCCTCAGAGCTCCATCCAAGAGAAAACCTGATCTTCCCCCTTTAAGTTTCATCAGTAAATGCTCGAGATGAGAGCCTCTACTGAGACTATACCACCTACATGGCAAAGCCTGGCAAGGTACCCGTGTTTTATTTACTTGTTATGCCAGAGACTAGTAACAATTATGGACCTCAGTTCCATGACCTGAAGAATGGCTGGGCTCCTCCTGTCCCTGGAGCAAGTAGATGCCCTTCTGTTACACTTGCTTGTGACAGGACATATGGAGATGTTACTAGTGCCCACTCGAGCAATCAATGAACAATGGGAGAGACAGTGACAGTGACAATCATAATATAAACTTTGCTTGGCCATCATATACAAAAAGATTTCTGAAAAATATTTTTTTTTTTTTGCTTTTTGGGTCACACCCAGCAATGCTCAGGGGTTTCTCCCTAGCTCTGCACTCAGGAATTACTCCTGGCAGTGCTCGGGGGACCATATGGGATGCCAGGGATGGAACCCGGGCGGCATGGGCCAGTCGCATGCTAGGCAAACGCCCTACCCGCTGGGCTATCGCTCTGGCCCTGAAAAACATTTTATATACTTTGGATTCCTACATAAGATAGATGAAGGACCAGGGGAATATGCAGGAGTTTATATAAGCATTTTCTCAGCTCTGCTTCAGCCTCCAGCACCACATGAGCCCTTGAACACTGTCAGGAATGACCCTAGAACCCTGAATACCACCAGGAAGCCATTACTCCAAAAAAGAGATAGAAGCATTCTTTCTTCCATTGTGACCGCACCATGCTTATTTTCTCTACAAAAGGAACCATGAGTTTTATAGAAAACATCTTATCAAAATAAATAGAAAAAAATGAAGAAGAAAGTAAGTGAGAGGTTAAAAATAATAAGAAGAAAATAAAAGGGAGATTGCCAATAAATGGGATGGACTATTGCCTTTCAGAAAGAGTTTGTCTTTCAGAAGAGATTCATAAGTAGGCGTGATTCAGAATTTGCCTTTTGAATACTAGAAAATAATGTTTTTCTAGGGAGAAGTCTATAATCCTCAAGTGTGCCTTTTGCACAATGTCAGGCTTTATGTGTTTGTGTCAAAACTCAGGATCCCACTTCCCTCCCATTTTCAAGTTCTCTGTGCCTCTTAGAGAATCTCCACTGACTCACTGCATTAAGACTTGAGTCTTTCTATATTGTAATAGTGTAAAGGTGAACTTCTCAGAAAACCCATTTATAAAAATATTGGCGTCATTTTTGAAAAATCTGAAAGCTAATACAATAGAATTGGACTAGTTAGGGCCAGGAGTAGAAGATCATCATTTGTTGGAATTAATGCTTGTGTTGAAATCAAGTGTTCAGACTGGCCAAAATCAGAGGGCAGCTGTTTTCTTTGGTAAGAATGTTTTGGTTTATGCCTTTCTGAGTCAGCTAGGACATGGGAGACTTTCCTCATATATTCTCTATAGAAGAATGTTCTCTTTTTCACAGAGAAGAAAAAGAAAACAAGTTTTCCTTATTCATCTCCATGTGTTTAGGCAGCATTTGTTATTAAGTCACTGCCCAAATAAAGATCTTAAAAGCATGAATATGTGTGGCACCCATTTGAGTCTGCCTTTGTTTCTTTTTAAAAAATTTTATTATACCACCATGAGACATACAATTACAAAGGTGTTCATAATTGGTTCTTGGTAATACAGTATTCCAGCACCCATCCCTCCACCAGTGCCCCATTTCCACCACCAATGTACCCCACCCCCTCCCACTCCACCCCCAGGCTGCCTCAATAGCAGGTAGCCCCATTTCCTCTCTCTCTCTCTCTTGCCTTTGTTTCTGAAACAAATTAGAATTTACTCAGTGAATGATAAGACTCTTTTCTGAAAGTCATTCCTTGGCTTTGCTTTTGTCTTATAAATTACTGATTAACTTTTTTTGTTGTTTGTTGGCACTTATTCACGCAGCCAGTCTAGGAGTGGCCTCTCAAATCCTAGTGACGATTGCAGCATCTGACCACGCACATGGTGTGTATTTGAATTTAGCCCCGCATCTCTCTTTGTTAATGGAACTGAACCAGAAGATGGATCCAACACTGTCACATTAAATGTGAGTATGTTGTCCTTCCAATTCCTACATTATACAAAACAAAACACTAAAACATTTGTTAACTCATTTTTTCCCTGTGTGCTGGAGAATTATAAGCACAAATAAATTTACTTCTTTTTGTTTGTTACAACACAAAGGCAAATAGAATTATCAAAACTTACATCCATAAGAGTCAATTTGTGATGATTGTTCAGTCTCACAGTGATGATACTAAAGCCATTGTCTGAGGATTTACTGAGCTGGTTAGTGTCGGCAGAGCCGTCAGTATTAATGTTTAGGCTCATTGAGTTTACTGGGCTTTTTATGTGCCTCCCATCAGATTTGCTGTGATCCCACTGAGCTGACAGTATTGTGAAATTTTCAGGTGTCCATATTGATCTGGAATAATTTTGGGGCTTGGAAGTTTGTCAAGGTTCAGCTTTGGTGTTGGGCCTTTTCTATGTTAGAGGCTATTAATTGTGGCTGTGGGCTGTTGGGTCTTCAGCAGCAAAGTGAATTGGTACCCCCTACCCCCGACCCCTGCCTCCTTTACTTTGAGATGGGCCCAGAGATCTTAGCCCAAACCAGTGTACCTGGGAAGATTAGGCATATCATGCTCGTTTGGAGAAGTGGTTCATTTGAAGTATATAAAAAGATCTTTATTTTTGAAATTTCATTAACCATACCTTTATTTTTATCAAATAGTTGATTAAATCTTAATAATAAAAAATTTTTATGAAGAGTTTATCATATTATCTTGAAGATAAAAGGAAATGCAATTCATCTGCCTGTCTTTTATTTATGTATTTTTTGCAGTGCTTAAGGATCTGACCTAGCATATAATATATGCAGCCATGAATTTTACCACTGAGTCTGTTTCTGCTTTTTATAAATAAATTTTATGGATAACTTATCAGAACCTTTTTATCTGTTTATAGCATCATTGCAGTAAATGTGAGTTTTCATGAGTGTGTCACTAAAATAATTGCATTTCCTGTATTACTAATACATGATTTTAGAGAAGATACAGCTGTAGTTTGGTTTGAAGTTAAAAACATGTAGTAAATAAATAGTTTTATGCAATAATTACTTTTTAAGTAGTTTTTAAGATTCTCTGAAGATCTACAAAGATAAAACTGCAATATCTCTGATTTTAAGAAGCTTAAATTGTGTTTATTTAATTATTTTGAGATGCTCAGGGCTTGTGGCTCTGTGCTCAGAGATCACTACTGGAGGGCTTCTGGGACTGTATGTGGTGTAGGGAGTGAGCCGGGTCAGCTGCATGCAAGGCAAGTGCCTTACCAGTGTGCTATCTCTCTGTCCCAAGAATCTTCAATTCTTGAGACAATTTATATAATATAAAATAAAAGATTAATATTCTTCCCTTATGAAGTTACAGTCAATACAGTTACATGATCTTAATCCCTCTTTGAAGACATTGTTTTATTTGTATTTGCTGCTGTGCTTAGGGGTTGTTCCTGGCTATGTGTTTAGGGGTAGCTCCTAGTGCTCCTTGGATGACCTGGTGGTGCCCAGAGTTAGTCCTGCACCTTCCAAGTGCAAAGGATGCGCCCCTCATTTTAATTTGTCTTACTATTAACCTCTTTCAGATTATGAGAAGCCATGGTACCCTTTCTCAAGTGACTTTGATTTGGAGCATAGAGTCTGATCCTGATGATGATCTCGCCTTCACCTCTGGCAACGTCACATTTGAGATTGGGCAGAAGAGTGCCAATATCACCGTGGCGATATTGCCCGATGAGCAGCCAGAACTAGATGAAGTATTCTCTGTGTCTATCCTCAGCGTCTCCAGCGGTTCTTTTGGGCAATCAGACCAATGCCACGTTACTTATTTTGGCTAGTGACGATCCTTATGGGGTTTTCATATTTTCTGAGAAAAATAGACCAATTCAAGTTGAAGAAGCAACACAGAACATTACCTTGACAATAATAAGGTTAAAAGGCCTCATGGGAAAGGTCATGGTTACTTATGCAACTCTAGGTGACATGGAAGAGCCGCCTTACTTTCCACCTCATGTAGCCAGAGCGACTCAAGGAAGAGACTATATGCCAGCTTCTGGATTTGCTCTTTTCAGAGCCAATCAGAGTGAGGCCACAATAACTGTTTCCATTTTGGATGATGATGAGCCAGAGAGGTCGGAATCTCTATTTATTGAACTTCTTAGTTCTACTTTAATCGAGAATGGACAGAGTCGCCCAAGTAAGTAACCATTAGTGTTATTTTCATTGAGAGGCAAGAATCTTGAAAAAAGCAAATTCATAATCTATTATAGAAAATTTGATAAAAGTAGTAGCTTCTAACTTTGAAAGCACCGTCTTACAAAATTTTATAAGGCAACTGAAAGTGCAGTCTTAAAGACACAAAGTGATGTTTTCAAAGTCCATTACATTTCAAACAGAATTTTTGTTTATTTTTTAGACTTAAATATTGATTTGGATACTGTGGTTTAAATTACTCATCCCCCCTGGCCTCAAAGTCTCCAAGGCCCTTCTTTTTCCCCCTTAATTTTTATTATACCACTGTGAGATATACAATTACAAGGATGTTTATAATTGGGTCTCTGTCATACAGTGCTCCAGCACCCATCCCCCTCACCAGTGCCATATTCCCACCACCAATGACCAAACATTCACTCCCACCTAACCCCAACCTGCCTCTGTAGCAGACACCATTTCTTTCTCTTTTGATCTCTCTGTCTCTTGTCTCTGTCTGTTTTTCTCTCTCTTCTCTTACACTTTGTGGTTTGCCCTACAGATATTAATGGTTTATGATGTCTCTATGTGTAAATTCAATAGTGAGTTCTAGTGTGACATTATAATTCCATATTCCCCATTAACCTCCCCAGTTTGTTGCAACTAGAATGATCCTTACAGTGTATAAATGTGGAAGATCCTGGGAAAGACCTGGTCCTTCCTAACTTCCATTATTGTCTAAAGCTGTCTGCGGCTGTGTGGCGGCTCAACTGTGGGTCTGAGTATCTCTCTTCCAGGGTTGCTGGCTGTGGTGGCTGGGAGCTTGCAGCCACGCCCTCCGACATGGAGGTGGAGGAATGGGAGGAGGAGCCCAAATCCCTACTCCGAGTCCAGCCAATGTGGCCACTCCACATGTGTGAGCGAACCCTTGGAGCTATGTTGGACTTGGCCAGGGCTGGCTGAGCCATTTAGTGCCCTCTGGAACTCCATGGGCTGCTCCACATGGGGCCAAGCACCAAGGCCCCTCTTTCTCAGACTTCCTCCAAACTAATTTTGTGACTCAGTTCTCTCACTGTGTTGTGACATTGCTGTGTATCTTGAGGTCACACATATGGAAGATATCATTCTGTATCTATCCCGTTTTCTAACCTTACTCAGCATGACGTCCTCTAGCTGCAGCCATACCATAGCAAACCACATGATTTTTTAGAGCTGTATAATATTCCATTGTATATTTATAACACAACTTCTTGAGCCTAGTTGGGCATTTGATTGTTTCTGTACTTTGGTTGTTGAACCAAGTGCAGTAAGGTAGATTTGTAATTCTTTTCTAATTAATGTTTTTGAGTGAAACTAAATTTTAAAAGCTTCTATGTAATCAATTCATGTGTAACTGACTTCTAGTATTCTTATATTCTATATAGAAGCTTCAAAGCATTTTATAATCAACTAGTTCTATGGCTAGTCCTGGTGGTAAGATATTTACCTTCTCCCTTCTTCTGGAAGATCTAGTTGTTTCTATTTGTATTTCCTGATGATAAATAACTTGCACTTTCCTAATAATAAATAATGTATTGGATGCATTACATGTCTTTTGGCCATTTGTATGCATTTTTCTTTTTGAGAACGTTTCTGTTTATCTCTTCAACCCATTTTTTTCAACCCATTTTTTGACGGTTGATTTTTTTTCTTGTAACGTTCTGCCAGTGTTCTATATATGTTGGATGTTGCCTTTTATCAGATTAATGATCTATCACTATCACTATCAGATCAATGATGAGCAAGTATTTTCTCCCATTCTGTGGGGACCTTCTTATTATTTTCTTGGGGGTAGGGCACACCTGGCAATTCTCAGGGGCAACTCCTGGTTCTGCACACAGGAATTACCCCTGGCAGTGCTCAGGGAAACATATTGAATGCTAGGGATTGAACCCTGCTTGGTCATGTGCAAGGCAAGTGCCGACCTGCTGTACATGCTGGCTCCCAATCTTTTTTATTCTGATCATTGTTTCTTTGGCAGTACAGAAGCTTAGTTTGATGTAGTCTCATTTGCTTGTCTTTGTCTCTGTTTGCTTGGTCAATAACATTGAATCCTTGAAGATACCGCTTAGTTTAATGTCATGAGGTATTTGTTTTACTCAGTATAGCTTATTGACTCAGGTCTGATATCACAGTCTTTAGTACATTTTCACTGGATCAAGTACTACACTGTTTTGATTACTACTGCTTTATAGTACAGTTGGGAGGTGGGAAAAAAAAGAAGCCTCCTTTTCTTAAGGATTGCTTTGCTGTTGGACAGGCTTTATTAGTTCATTTAAATTTCAGCAGTGTTTCACCAGTGTCTTCTAAATAATATCACTCACTTTTTTGTTAGGCTGATTCCTAGGTACTTGATTTTTTTGTGAATGGGATTGTTTAATTTCTCTTTCTTCTGTTTCATTATTTACATATAAAAAGTCATGGATTTTTGTCTGATTTTGTAGCCTATCACTTTACTACACAAACTTATTGTTTTTAAGACTTTCTGAAAAAAACTTTAAAAGTTTTTTAAAAAATGATTTCTTAAGAGTTTTTGGGGGTTTCTAACTATAATATCTGTAATTTGGTAAAGGCATTGGGCTGGAATAACAGTTGTATTAGAGGAAAGATTTACACGTTTTTTGAGGAGTTGGGTATTGGAGCAGAGGTAGTAAAACCTGCTGTGTCTGGTCCATCCCTCCCTTCCCTCCCCCTCCCCGTTTCTCCCCATCTCCCTCCATCCCTCTCATTCTTTGAGTTTTGGTGGTCTCCTCAACTTCTCTGTACCTTTGATTACATATTTGTAAAATGTGGACAGTATTAGCTACCACATAGTGATGGTATGAGAATCATGTCAGTCTTACACAAAAAGTGTTTTAGAACACATCTGGCAAATAGTCCACACTTTAAGAAATCATCTGCTCTAAGCCTTCTTCTATGCCATTCTTTTCTAATTTTGATGTAGGTGGACTCCACGAGTGGCTTATGTGAAGCTGGCAGGGAGAGAGATGGGTCGCTTTCTCCCCCAACTGCCTCTGCTGCCCGGGACCCTCTGGGCAGGCTAAGGACTGATAAAGTCTGCAATGAGCCCTGCATGGTGTGGGCCTGAGCCCCATCAGCCCCATGAGGTTACCGTCAAGCCACACCTGATGTCCGTTTGGTCTCTAGGCATGGGTATCACCCGAGATTTCTTGGGGAGCTACAGACTTAGGCTGGCATGAGGAATTGCTCTTTTCAGGAAATGAAAGTCAGCCCTAGGCCTTACCCAGGGTTTGTTCAGGGTTCTTGTCTTCCTCGCAGAAACAGAATTTTCAGGAGTAGACGAGCAGTGAAGTAAAACAGATTTTATTATGGAGGTTTTATGACAGGGAAGGAGGAGGGAAAGAGAGAGTAACACGCTCAAGGGAGAACGCGTGCTGCTTCAAAGGTGGAGAGCGAGGCCCGACTGATTTCCAAAGGGGGCTTTTATCTTCTTGGGCTGGAATGCTCTGGAATCTTCTACTGGGCCATCAAAGGTTGTTGGGGGCTAAGGGCTCCTCTGAAGAAGGTGGACCCAGCTTCCTCAGGGTCTATCATTGGTTAATGGGTCTTATCAAGTCTTCATTTCCTGGTTCCAAAAGGTGACAGCCTAATGGTGACAGTTCACTGCATGGCCCCCTCCTGTCTGCCTGCCTACATCAATTTAATGATGTCATATTGATTCATAGCTTATGATTTTAAGTTGGATATAACTTGTCATGGTCTAGACCCCTTAAAATTAAAGTGAAATGATTTTATCCCTGGTTTTAAGATGAAATATTTTTAAAATGTCAAATTTATTCATAATCACATACTTCTCAATCATACTTCTCAATAGTTCTAAGAATGTAAAATTCTTAGAACTATTCTAAATATGAACTCAAATTTGGTTACCTCTGTAATGAGTTTGTTGATGGTTCATTTTTGTTAAAGAGTTACATTTTGGGGGCTGGAAGATGGTACAGCAGGTAGTGAGCTTGCCTTGTCCTCAGCAGACCTGAGTTTGATCTTTGGCACCACATACGGTTCCCAAATCTCCCACCAGGAGTAATTCCTGAGCATAAGGCCAGGAGTAACCCATTAGCATTGCTGGATATGGCCCCCTGAAAATAAAGAAATGGTTTGCTTTCTGAATATTGTGATAAGAGTATTGGTTGGGAATGAACTAGAAAATGAAGCAGGGAGAATTTGTGGATGATTCTAAAGGCCTTCAGAATAAGCTTTGCTCTCTTTAAAGGAAATGGAAAGGAAAAAGGGCACCTTAATTTGCACTCACTCTTGTAAGGAGGCTTCGAGGCACACCAAGGAGAGACAGAGCCTGACTGTTGGCCCTCGTGGAGCAGGGAAGAAGCTGCTTATACAGCACAACTGTACGTGTTTAGACTGATTTGCAGCTGGCTATCAAAGGCTTGCATGAAAATTGCTTTCCTACTCAGTATCAGATCTGAAATGCTTTCTTTGATTTCAAATAAATTTGGTGAACTAGTTAGATGGCCAACCCTTCTGTAGGCTTCATCATCATAATATTATGCAGAATGATGACTAAGTTCATTTTGGCTTTTTCATAAATTTTCTAAGTATATTGAATTATCCCTGTAGGACAGCTATTATTTTGATAAGGATTCTAAATAAAAATTTTGTAGCAATATAAAGATACTAGAAAAAAAAGACTTGGTTTTGTATTTTCACTGTTTAGTGTTTG
>JAJIBD010012738.1:0-38610 GCA_021461705.1 Cryptotis parvus | reverse complement strand
CCACAATACTGAAATTCCACCAGGGGCACACCAAATTAGGAGAGAAATTAACATAGATGCCAACTAAGCTCAACAAACAAAAACTAACACAGAAGGCTCAACTAGCAACGGACAGTTTAGGGGAAGCCCCAAAGACTTAACAACCCATGGTGAGATATAGTCTTTTTTTTTTTTTTTTGCTTTTTGGGTCACACCTGGCAACGCTCAGGGGTTTCTCCTGGCTTCCTCACTCAGGAATTACTCCTGGCAGTGTTCAGGGGACCATATGGGATGCCGGGATCGAACCCGGTCCGGGCCGTGTGCAAGGCAAATGCCCTACCCGGCTGTGCTATCGCTCCGGCCCAGATATAGTCATTTTTATTAGTTTGCTTTTACTGAAGTATTTTTGATAATTCCTTTAGCCATTTGGTTGTACTAAGCAATATAAAAACAGATGACAGTGTGTCTGCTAAGGGAGGCAGGCTTGAGGCTGACAGAAACCGGGACGTGGTGGAGGGAAGGTCACTCAGATAGTGAGATGAGTGTTGGAACATTGAAAGCCCTAAACAACCATATAATGAAAAGCTTTGTAAACCACAGTGTTTAAATAAAGTAAAATTAATAAAATTTCTAAATAAATAAAAACTTTAGAGATTTGATTCAGTATGTACAACATCTGAGAATAATCATAGCCAAAAAAATAGAACAGAGGGGGCCGGAGCGATAGTCCAGCAGGTAGGGTGTTTGCCTTGCACACGGCCAACCTGGGTTCGATCCCCAGCATCCCATATGGTCCCCTGAGCACCTCCAGGAGTAAGTCCTGAGTGCAGAACCAGGAGTAACCCCTGAGCATTGCTGGGTGTGACCCAAAAAAAAGCAAAAGGCAAAAAATAAATAAATAAACAAAACAGAGGGAAGAATTTTAAACTCTACTAGAAAATATCATTGAGCTGGAAAAAAGTTTCAAAATGGCAAAGGTCCAACTTATCATCCCAATATCTGCAAAAATGAAACTTTAGAACACCTAAGATAAAGTCGCTGTCTAAGAAGCTTTTTCCCCAAGAGATCATGTACCCAAGATAGCTATCACAATGACCCAGCACTTGGGCCGGAGCGATAGCCCAGCGGGTAGGGCGCTTGCCTTGCACGCGGCCGGCCTGTGCTGGCCCGGTTCGATCCCCGCATCCCATATGGTCCCCGAGCACTGCCAGGAGTAATTCCTGAGTGCAAAGCCAGGAGTAACCCCTGAGAGTCGCCGGGTGTGACCCAAAAAAAGCAAAAAAAAAAAAAAAAACAATGATCCAGCACTTTCTAAGAGCAATACCTAAAACTAAGATTCTACTAATAATGCCTTCAAATATTGACAAAAACTCTTCGGATTTGGACCCTAGCTCTTATACATAGAAACTGCTAATCTAGAATTTTCTACCTTGCCAAATCCAGTATCAATCTAATATTTAGCTACAAAAAATTCACATTCTGCCCGCTCTTTAAGCATTTCTTACTTGTGGCAATGAATCTTCACTTGCTTTTTTTTTTTTTTTGGAGGATGTGTGTTGTTTGGGTCACACTTGCCAATACTCAGCACTTACTCCCTGGCCCTGAGCTCTGGGATCACTCATGGTGAACTTGGGGGACTGTCTGGGGTGTCAAGACCATATCCTGTCATGTGCAAAAGTTAGCAGCCTACCCATAGTTCTATCTCTCTGGCCCCCATCTTTTGCTTGCTTTTCCACTCTGGAGAAGATTGTGTTCTCAAATATGTATTTCTTCTATTTCTTTCCTCTCTAAACAAGTTTCATGGGGCCGGAGCGATGGCCCAGCGGGTAGGGCGTTTGCCTTGCACGTGGCGCCTACGCCGGCGCTGGTTCGATCCCCGGCAGATCCCATATGGTCCCTCGAGCACCGCCAGGAGTGATTCCTGAGCGAGGAGCCAGGAGAAACCCCTGAGCATTGCCGGGTGTGACCCAAAAAACAAAAAAAAAAAAAAAAAAAAAAACAAGTTTCATTCAATAAAAAACTTGCTTCATTTAAAAAATACACTTTTGGGGGGCCAGAGCGATAGCCCAGCGGGTAGGGCATTTGCCTTGCACGTGGCCGGCCCATGCCGCCCGGGTTCAATCCCCGGCATCCCATATGGTCCCCCGAGCACCACCAGGAGTAATTCCTGAGTGCAGAGCCAGGATTAACCCCTGAGCATTGCCAGGTGTGACCCAAAAACCAAAAATAAATAAATAAATAAATAAAAATAAAAAATACACTTTCATTGCCACAGAGGAAAGGCAATGGGGAGTGGAGGAGAGAAACTGGGGGATACTAGTGGTGGTAAATGTTGGTGTTGGGTGTTGGAACATTATATAACTGAAATCCAATCATGAAACAACTGTGTGTCTCACTGTAATTTAATAAAAATTGAAAAAAAAATGAAATGCACTTTCATAAATTCAAAGTCATAAAGTTTTACCTTTTTACAGTATATCTCAGGACCCATGAAAGAAGAGAGTCCACTTAAAGGAGAAGCCATGAAGAAGACAAGATTTCTAATACAAACACCAAATAAGCAGATGAATTAGGAAATGGAACTGCATGAACCTAAATGGAACAGGAGGACCCATGGTGCCAAAGAAATGTCTCCAAAGGGGACAGCATGACAGTATGTTCATTTAGCACACGACAAGGGTTGCAGTGAAGCCGCACTCCAGAGATAAACGTGTGAGAGGATTAGAGAGAAGTAACTAAGGAAGTTAAGTGGATGAGTAACTTGAGACAAAACCTGACAAAGAAAATGAATCCAAACATAACACATGGCTCCCTTTGTAAGCAGTATTTGCAAAGCCATCCAAACAGAGTTGCTCTGGAGGTAACAGTGCACGGAACAAATGGTTTAGTGACAAGAACTGTGGTGACAAAGCAAGGAGCTAAGAGAAATCTTACTTCCCCAAATGGAAAGAAAATATGGGGGCCAGAGCGATAGCCCAGCAGGTAGGGCATTTGCCTTGCACGTGGCCGGCCCCATGCTGGCCCGGGTTCGAACCCCCAGCATCTCATATGGTCCCCCGAGCACCGCCAGGAGTAATTCCCTGAGTGCAGTGCCAAGAGAAACCCCTGAGCATTGCCGGGTGTGACCCAAAAAGCAAAAAAAGAAAGAAAGAAAGAAAGAAAGAAAGAAAGAAAGAAAGAAAGAAAGAAAGAAAGAAAGAAAGAAAGAAAGAAAGAAAGAAAGAAAGAAAGAAAGAAAGAAAGAAAGAAAGAAAGAAAGAAAGAAAGAAAGAAAGAAAGAAAGAAAGAAAGAAAGAAAGAAAGAAAGAAAGAAAGAAAGAAAGAAAGAAAGAAAGAAAGAGAGAAAGAGAGAAAGAGAGAGAGAGAGAGAGAAAGAAAGAGAGAGAGAGAGAGAGAAAGAGAGAAAGAGAGAAAGAGAGAAAGAGAGAAAGAGAGAAAGAGAGAAAGAGAGAGAAAGAGAGAAAAAGAGAGAAAGAAAGAAAGAAAATATGTGATATTTTTAAAACAGATTAGTCTGAAAGAGAAGCAATAAATTTCCTGTCCAGTATTAAAAAACTGATCTACATCCCTAAGGTTCCCTAAGGCTGAGGGTGGATAGGCCGGACTCTGGGATAATGGTGGAGCAGCATGGAGAATTGGAATGCTGTTTGTGTGAAACCTGTCATGAGCAATATTGCAAATTATGGTGCCTCACACAGCTTTATGTTTTTGCTTTTGCTTTCTTGAGGGGGCCCACAGCTGGCAGAATTCAGGACTTACTCCTGGCTCTATACTCAGGGGTCACCGCTTCTATGCAACTTGGTTGTGATATTTGCTGTGCTCCCACAGGGCCGTCCAATCTGTTGAAACAGTCCAATCCCATGACTGCTCTTCACCAAGCCACCTCCTCCAAATACGATACCTCCAAATTTCATAGAATATACAGCCCCGTGGGAGCACAGCAAATATCACAACCAAGTTGCATAGAAGCGGCCAAGCTCAATGAGTAAAACAGTAACACAGGAGGCTCAACTAGCACCAAACTGCTCAGTGAATCCTCAGACAACCACTTTAGTAACACCATGATCACAAACTGGCTTTTATTGATGTGTTTCTGATAATTTCACTTGCCATTTTGTTGTAACAAGCAATATGAAGCATATTTGTTCCTGTCTGAGAAGCAGACTTGGGGGTGGGGTGGAAATGGGACACTGCTGAAGAGAAGGTCAAGCTGGTGATAGGATTGGTGTTAGAATACAGAACACCTGGAACTGTATATGGACAACTATTTTGTATATCATATTAATATTTTTTAAAAAATATACACATAATTAGGGGCTAGTAAGGTATGATTCTGGGCATTTTACCCATAGGAGGACTGGGTTTGATCCCAAATACTGAGCTCTGGGGGCGAAGTGATAGTACAAGGGGTAGGGCACTTGCCTTGCACACGGCCAACCCAGGTTCAATCCTTGGCACCCCATATGGTGCATCCCAGAACACCACCAGGAGTAATTCCTGGGTGTAGAGACAGCAGTAACCACACTGCTGGGTGTGACTCAAAAAGAAAAAAATAAATGAAACCCAATCATGAACAGCTTCTTAATTGTATATCTCATGGTAAAACAAAATTAAAAATAAACAAACAAAATACTGCAATCTTTTGTTGTGTGGCCCCAAATCAACAATTAAGATTCTATAAATTAAAAATATAATAAAAGGCAGATGAAAATGGTGAATGTAAATTTTTAAAAATTTATGAATGATAACTTGAGACTAAGTTCAGAAAGAAAAGAACAGAGAAAAAAAAGTAAATCAATTTTAAAAAACATACTTGCATTTGAATGCAAGAACCACCTAACACAGTGGAAAAATCAGATCAAAAGAAAATTTGCAGACAAAGACTCATACAAAGGGTGAAGAATCAGATGACATGGGCCTGTAAGAGCAATATCAAAGTTACACCACAATGCCTCCAGTTTTCTTTACAAACAATGACAACTAACCTAGAATGTTAGGGCCTGTCACAAACTCACAATACTGAGGATGAAAATCTGGCTTTTGACATGTCTGGTCTCAGAAATTAACCTCTCACACATTCTTAGGAAGCTACTGAAGATAAGTTCCACCAGGAAGGCATTAACCAAAACATATATGAACTTCACAGCAAACACTCCTGGGGTCAGTGCTATAGCACAGTGGGGAGGGAGACCGCCTTGCACACAGCTGACCTAGGTTCAATCCCCTTCATCCATATGGTCTCCCGAACATTGCCAGGAGTAATTCCTGACTCCACAACCAGGAAGTAATCCCTGAACATAACCGGTGTGACCCAAAAAGCAAAAATAAATAAATAAATAAACTCCTACCCAGGAACAATCACTGAGTCCCCTGGGAGGGCCACCCAGAGCCCTCCCAGGATGCACCGAGCAGCAGGCCATACAGGGAACAACCAGGCCAGTGGAAGTAGGTCAGAGGCCCTGGGAGGGATGTCTTCAGATGTCAGGAGTGATAGTGAACCTGATATGTTAGTTATATTGTGAAAGAAAGAAGATCATGGCAAACATTGCAGGGGGGCGGGGGTTGAGCAACCTCACCCATAGACACAACAATATAGATGCTGAGACTAACAGCTTACAAGGACTGTGTTAAAGAGCAGTGGGGGAGGCCTTGTACATGACTGGAAACTGTGCATTAAAGAGCAGTGGGGATAAGCTGTGTACATGACTGGAGACTGTGTGTTAAAGAGCAGAGAGGGAGGCCGTGTTCATGAGTGGGGACTGTGTTAAAGAGCAGAGGGGGAGGCTGTGTACATGACTGTGGGACTGCACATAAAAGAGCAGAGAGGGAGGCCGTGTACATGACTGGGGGAACTATGCATTAAAGAGCAGTGGGGAGGCTGTGTCCATGTCTGGGGACTGTGTGTTAAAGAGCAGTGGCGGAGGCCGTGTACATGACTGGGGGACTGTGTGTTAAAGAGCAGTGGGGGAAGCCGTGTCCATGACTGGGGGACTGTGTGTTAAAGAGCAGTGGCGGAGGCCGTGGTACATGACTGGGGGACTGTGTGTTAAAGAGCAGTGTCGGAGGCCGTGTACATGACTGGGGGACTGTGCGTTAAAGAGCAGTGGGGTCGTGGGGCCGGAGCGATAGCCCAGCGGGTAGGGCGTTTGCCTTGCACACGGCCGGCCTGTGCCGGCCTGGGCTCGATCCCGGCATCCCATATGGTCCCCTGAGCACCGCCAGGAGTAATTCCTTAGTGCAGAGCCAGGAGTAACCCCTGAGCATTGCCGGGTGTGACCCAAAAAACAAACAAACAAAAAAAAAGAGCAGTGGGGGAGTGTACATGACTGGGGACTGTGTGTTAAAGAGCAGTGGGGGCGTGTACATGACTGGGGAACTGTGCGTTGAAGAGCAGTGGGGGCGTGTACATGACTGGGGACTGTGTGTTAAAGAGCAGTGGGGGAGGCCGTGGTACATGAGTGAAGGAACTGTGAAAGGATTCAAGTCATGATCTCAGAGTATGGGAGGTAGGGCACTTGCACTGCAAGAAGGGAACCCAGACTTGATCTCCGGCACCCCATATGATCCTCAAAGTCACCAGGAGTAATCCCTAGCTCAGAACCATAAGTAAACTCTGAGCACTTCTGGGAGTGGTCCAAAAAAAAAAAAAAAAAAGAAAAAGAAAAGAAAAACCATAAGAGAAGGCTGCGAACAGAAAGCAAACAATAATTCAGAAACGTCCTATAAACTACATTAATTAGAGATTATAAAAATGAATACCAGGCTTGCTCTTCAAGCCTATGTTCTCCCTTGAACATGTATCTTGCTTGCTTGTCTCTATGTTTGCTTGCTTATTTCTGCTTTGGAAAAGCCCATGTTCTCCCCTCAAACATGTACTTCATCTCTTTCTAAGCACCTTACATCTTTCTAAGCAAGTTTCAATTAAAACATTAATAGATAAATACCAGAGGCCATAGAGATAGTAAGGCAGGCAGGATGTTTGCCTGGAAACCGGGTTTGATCCCCAGAACCATTACGGTCCAAGCCCATGAGAAGTGATCCCTGAGCACAGAGCTAGGAGTAAGCCCTGAGCATCATATCAGGTGTGGTCAAAAAACCAAATAAATAAAACTAGGGTAGATGCCTATAGTCCTCCAAGGAACAGGCATTGGGGTGTATGTAGGCAAGGGGGCTGTTGTAGCTCTCCAATAAACCAAACAAATAGGATGATCAGATTATAGGTTTCTATGTGTGTGTGGTTTGGGGGAAGAGGGAGTGGTATCCTCTGTAAAAGCAAGAACTAAATATCAATGTCTTATGGGAAAATGCAAGATTGCTCACCATTCCAGTATTAAAACAAAACAAGCAAATAAAAACCAACAATACACCGAGTATCAATTCTGACAACCACAGGGATTAACAGGGTCTGTGAGATGCAGGAAGCAAAACCAACCAAACAAAGACCCTGCAAGAAGACTCCTGAAAGTAGAGCTGTCCCTCTCTCGGAAACCAGAAATAATAGCAGAGAAAATATTACTGATCTTGCCAAGGGGAGGGATGCCTGGTCGCTTAGGAAACCAAAACAACCATGAACGCAGACAAAACCACAACCCAGACTTCAGTGCTACCAGAAATTAGTATTTACCCACCTGTAGAAAGAAGTGACAACTTGATGAGAATGGGGGAGAAAGGCCCTTTTCAATGCTGCACAGCTTTATTATAATTATTTCTGTGGGTGAGTGCCCACAGAAATAGACTGGAGCATATATTCCCTACCACCTCACCTCTACTGTTGGGATTTCTAGCAATGAAACTAGGAATCTAGCGTTTCAGGAATCTGGGATTCATAAGTAACACGGGAGAGGCATCACTCTGTCACAGACGAACAACTGGGAACAGTTCAAGATTAGGAACAGCAAACTGCCCGCTTCCCGCCCTTGCTGCGATGCTCAGGTCCAGGCCTCAGTGAGAGTCGGGAGACAGGTCAGGTTTAGGTGCTGCCTTGTGGGGCCTCACTCGGGTTTGGACCTGGCATCCCATAGGGTCCCTCGGAGTGGCCAAGAGTGATCCCAGAGCACAGAGCCAGGGGTGAGCCCTGAGCACTGCTGGGTGTGGTCCCATCCTTAAAGAAAAACAGCTGTAGGAGCCGATTCCCAGCTCAGGGCAGGAAACAAACAGCACCCTAGTCACCTACCCTACAAACAGGGGAGAAGAGTGGTCCCGGCTCAGGACTGCTTCCAGGGTTGAATGAGAAAATCCACAGCCTACAGTCGTTGGCTGGACTAGGGTCCCTAAACTCTCCATCAATTTTAGTCCATTTTTGCTTTTTTGAAAGCGAAATCTCTTTAAAATCGTGGGAGCTCCAGAGATTAGCAAGGCCGACGGTTTAGCAAGCAGCAGAAGGGAAACAAGGCTACTGCTGGTCTACATAAGGCCTTTAGTGTGGCCCTCGGCACTAGCCACTGTCAGAGCGGGTCCCCAATCCTGCAACCTTTGAAACAGAAGCAGCGCAAGGCTGAGACAGCAGGTGATAGAATCCAAATGGTCCTCCCGCGCCTCTGAGTGGGACGCGCGCCTCTGGGTGGGCAAGCTGTGGAGAGAACCAAGCCCTGGAGAAATGTGTCTCCCGGGAGGAGACACTGGAGGGACGGCTCGGCTCCCGGGAGGAGACACTCAATGGAGGGACGTCTCGGCTCCCGGGACGAGATGCTCAATAGAGAGTCGTCTCGGCTCTCGGCACGAAATACTCTCAGCCTGCTAAACAGACTCAAGCAGCCTTTAGAGCCGGCAGCGCGAGGTCAGGGCAGAGAGGAAACAACCGGCCCCTCCAACAGACCGGAACCCACTCACAGGTTCTTCGAGATCTGATGGAAGCTGGGCTCCTCCCACCAAAAAGGAAAAAAATAAAAAGGAGTCTTAAAAATAAACAGACGGGGGTTCCGTAGGGTTTACAGCTCTGCAGAGACCCGGCCCGGCAGCCCCGGTTCACAGCCGGCTCACCCAGGGCATCTGACCCAGGCGGAAAGGATGCGAGAGCAGAAGAGTCGCTGACATGTTCCCGATTTTGACTCGGTCTTGCCAACAGAAGCGCTTGTCCAGAGCGGCCCTGCCGGGAGTGCGAGCCGTGCGCTCCGCAGCCCCGGACAAAGCCCGCGTCCCGCCCGCAGCCCGCTCCCCGCCCGGTACCTGTGTGCGCCGGCTCCGCGCTCGGCTCCTCGCCGGGTCCCGCAGCGTCGGGGGGGCGGCAGCGGCGAGGCCCCGGGGCCCAGGGGGGGGGGGCTGGCGGCGCCCGACGACGCCGAAGACGCCGAGTCGTCCCAGTGGTCCCAGAGCCAGGGCGCGTGGGCCTGCTCCAGCAGCCGGCGGCCCAGGCGGTAGCGCAGCAGCTCGCGGTAGCACGGCCCGTACTCGTCCCAGCGCGGCTGCTGGTAGCGCTTCATGTATTCGCTCTTCACGCCGCTTCCCGGGGACATGGTGCCCCGCGAGCCGCCTGCCGCCGCCTATGGGAGCAGGGACACGCCACAGAGGCCGGCCCACCCCGGCACCCGGCCCGCCGCGACGTTTAAACGGGGAGCCCCGCCCGCAGGGGGGGGCGGGCACGGGGGCCGGGGCGGGGGCGGGAGCCGGGCGGCCGGGGCGGGGCCTGGGGGACCCCTAAGGGGACGCCTCACCTCCGCCGACTCCAAGGGAGCTGGGCCGCCCTGCAGGAGTTGGGGTGTACCCCAGACGCAGACGGGGCTACCGGCCAGGGCGAGGGGCTTCGGGGAACCGGGGGTGGGAGACGTGAGGCAAAGAGGAGCGGGGACGCGGGCGTGGGTAGCCTTGGGGTCATGCGGTGGGTGGCCCGCGGGCTTACCTGCTTTCTGCCAGCCGGCCCGGCCCCGGGCCTCCAACTCCCCGAGCCCGGCCGGTCCTCAGCTGTGGCGCAGTATCCCCGCGCGCTCCTCCGGAGCAAGATGTCGCGCCTGTGCAGCGGGGACCGAGGCGCCGCCTAGTCCCCAGCGACGCGTCCCCTGCGCCCGCCCCACTGCGCGGGGGCGCTGCTGCCCGGCCGGGTGCGACGCGCGGGGTGCGGGCCACGCTCCAGCCGGTGCCCCCGCGCAGTGACAGGCACCGGGACCTCACCTCCCGGTCCCTGCGGGCACCTGTCCTTCAGAACGAGCCGACTTGGGAACGTCTCAGCGGCCTAGAGCGACGACGCCCCCCGAGCTCCTGACGCTGCGTATTGTCTGCCTTCCTCCTGGAATCAGCAACCTGTTGCTGCGGTTTCAATCCTTGTAACATGTTACAGTAGCTAACTCCCTCTGTTTGTGGACTTATACAGAGTATAAGTTGTAGTTACAGTTTCCAAATTTACACAGTGTATACGTTGTAGTTACAGTTTCCAAATTTACACAGTGTATACGTTGTAGTTACAGTTTCCAAATTTACACAGTGTATACGTTGTAGTTACAGTTTCCAAAGTGGACTAGCCCCGTGGTTTCCACCTACAGCGTCTTACAGTCTGTATGCCGCCAGAACTCGAGGTAGACTGCCCCGACGGGCTGCTCCGGCTGCTCTGGGAACAGTTACTATTTCAAAAACCATTAGCTCTGAGTTGATATTTTCGTTTGGATTTTTTTGTTTGTTTGTTTGTTTGTTTGAGGGGCGGGGCTCACCGGCGGGGCTCAAGGGTTGCTCCCGGCTCTGCGTTCAGGTACCACTCCTGGCAGGTTCTGGGAACCACATGGCGTGCCCAAGATGGAACCAGGGGTCCGCATGCGAGACAAGGACCTTACCCCTCTGTACCATCACTCAGTCCCCCGTACTCACTGTAATGGTCGTGTCTTGGAGAGATCGCACGGACCCACTGTTACCGATCTCCCCACACTGTCCCTGGTTTCTAGCCTCGCTGTTATATTGGCCCCAACCCAAGTACTTTCTAATGCAGTTCCTTTTTTCCAGGGTTGTTTCTGATGGTTGAAAACAAAAGAGCTTCATAACTAAATGTATTGATAGCATGCATGAATGACAATATGTAGTTACATGAAAAAATGCAGAATACAATCTGGTTCCATTAGTTTTGGCTGCCTAGTTAACTACCAGTACAGTAAAACAAGCATGGCTTGCTATTTATCAGGCTGTGATCAGTTGTGCAGGTCTTTTCTGCAGCTGCGCAGAAAAGTGCGCTTGCCTTTTCTGATTCAGGCTCACTACCGACTGGCACTCAGAGACAGACGGGGCAGGCCTGAACTCCTGACCATCTCCTTGATTATTTTCTCTGTGGACCACGGAGCTGGACGGCAGGAAACCTTGGTTTCTCTTTCCTGCCGTCTGGATTTTCACGTGTCTTTTGTTCCCAGAGGTAAATAACAGAAGCCGGAAGGCCTCTAATGATCTCATCCTTCTCTTGTGTTCCTTTCTCAAAGAAGTCCCAGGACTAGCCCAGAAGTAGAGAGAAAGAAATCCCACCCCTTCACAAGGGGTGCAATGTAACATTGACATCACTCAGAGCATCTATACTGGAGGGGATTTGCTGACAAATTTACCACCACATCCACATGGTATGTAAGGTATGATTTCATTTATTGTGTATAAATTGGTTTGGGAATATCATGCTTTGCTGTTTCCAGTACAGTGAACAGTTTTCATACAAATGGAGAAAGTGCCAATAGGAGCCTTAAGTCTTAACTGAAAATCACCAGCAAAATAGAAAAAAAATTCTAGTCACAAGCTCAGCTGTTGCCACGGCAACATGATTGGCCAAGCTGGAATCACATGCACAACCCTGTAAATGGGGATTGGCTGGGAAGTGGAGATTGACAGCCCCAAGAGAACCTTTGGAACGGGAATAGAGGCCGCAGGCAGACAAAAACAATGTGAATGAAAAAGATGTTCATGTTTAAGGGTGAGAAAGACCTAACTTGATAGCTCTTGTGGAGAGTTACCCTACTCCAACCCTCAGGCTTGACAACTTGTAACAGGTACAAGAAATCAAGTGCAAGCAGTAGCTACAGAATTATATTTCTGTCTGAGGAGATAAACCTTCATCTAAAGACTCTTCTGTTCACACAACAGTGTTTGGCGGCTGCCTACGTGGTGTTGGTGTCAGTTTGCTCTGCCAGTGAAATCAGAACCAGTGAATGAAGATAAAGCGGTGGCAAATGTAACAGACCTAAATCTAGGTGGGGTTTTTGTTTGTCATTTTATTTTTTACAAAGTCTTTTTTTAATCTGGCCCAGAGCCTCACAAGCCAGACGACCCCCCCCCCACTCCATGAGGACCTCCATTTTCCACATCTGGACTTCCCCCTCGTCAGAACTCCATCCAGCAGACCAGCCTATCACAGCCCGGCTCATCGAGATCCACCCTGCTGCAGTCTTTTTAATCCGCCCAGGTATGCTGATCCAGAGACAGACATGGGGCAGAGCTGCTACTGGCTCTCACTGTGCCCAGCCGCTCATGAGGTGCCCAGGAGGGATGGCAGGTTCTAGCCCTGGCCCACCACCCCAGCAGAGCCTCACAACAAGCTAGATGACCCCCCACTCCATGAGGACCTCCATTTTCCACATCCAGACTTCCCCCTTTGTCAGAACTCCACCCAGCAGACCAGCCTATCACAGCCTGGCTCGCGTGACCTCACGGTTCATCAATAAATGCTGGATTTTGAGATGACTATAAGGGTATGCGACCGCACGGCAGAGCCTGGCAAGCTACCCGTGTCGTATTTGATATGCCAGATACCAGTAACAATTATAGACCTCATTCCCATGACCTGATGGAATGGTTTGAGCCTCTTTATGTTCCTGGAGCAAGCAGGTGCCCTTGGGCTCTACTTGCATGAGACAGGTCATATGGAGATGTTACTGGTGCCCGCTCGAGCAAATTGACTATGAACGGGAAGACAGTGACAGTGACAAAGTTGTTTATAATAACTTTTTACAGACATTCAATATTCCAACACCAATCCCACCACCATTGCATCTTCCAGCACCATTATTTACAATTTTCCCAACCACCCCTTAAGCCTGTCCCTATAAGCAGACCCTCAATAATTTTAAATCTTGTTTCTTAAGCAAGAAACCAATTTCAGGAATGGCCTAAGGAGCTCAGGGAAGAAATAGAATGAACAGGAAGTGGATAGGTATCTGGAGGACTGCAGGGGCAGGCAGCAGCACCGCACAGGGACAAGACTTGGGAGAAGGCAGTGCTGGGTGGGTCTCTGCAAGGCAGACTGAAGAGCTCACAAAAAGGGAAGGTGTGGTGCTGGGCTCCTGAGAGAGCAGGAAAAAATAGCAGGTGTTTGCTACACAGTCCACAGTCAACCTAAGACAACCTGCGGCGTTGCCTTAACAGTGATTAGCACAAGGCAACCCAGGGATGCAGGTACCTCTAGCAACTCTTCAGGGTGCTTGAGCTAGTGTTCCCTCAGTGTGCTTGAGCTAGTGCTCCCTTAGTGTGCTTGAGCTAGTGCTCCCTTAGTGTGCTTGAGCTAGTGCTCCCTTAGTGTGCTTGAGCTAGTGCTCCCTTAGTGTGCTTGAGCTACTGCTCCCTTAGTGTGCTTGAGCTAGTGTTCCCTTAGTGCGCTTGAGCTAGTGTTCCCTTAGTGCGCTTGAGCTAGTGCTCCCTTTAGTGTGCTTGGCTAGTGTTCCTTAGTGCGCTTGCGCTAGTGTTCCCTTAGTGCGCTTGAGCTAGTGTTCCCTTAGTGCACTTGAGCTAGTGTTCCCTTAGTGCGCTTGAGCTAGTGTTCCCTTAGTGTGCTTGAGCTAGTGCTCCCTTAGTGCGCGCGGAGCTAGTGCTCCCTTAGTGCGCTTGAGCTAGTGCTCCCTTAGTGTGCTTGAGCTAGTGTTCCCTTAGTGCGCTTGAGCTAGTGCTCCCTTAGTGTGCTTGAGCTAGTGCTCCCTTAGTGTGCTTGAGCTAGTGTTCCCTTAGTGCGCTTGAGCTAGTGTTCCCTAAGTGCGCTTGATCTAATGTTCCCTTAGTGCGCTTGAGCTAGTGTTCCCCTAAGTGCGCTTGATCTACTGCTCCCTTAGTGCGCTTGAGCTAGTGCTCCCTTAGTGTGCCAGCCCATAATGGCAATAACTTTGTCCTCCTTAGCTGAGAAATGCTGCCTGAAAGAACTCGAGCTCATTCTTTCTTTCTGAAGTGTTCTTCCTGTGTCTAATGCTCCACTCCAGCCTCTCCTGAGCCTCACACAATGCTACCTCCATTAGTCACTGTCCTCTGTCTCTGTCTCGTCTATCTGTTTCTGTCTGTCTCTGTCTCTGTCTCTCTCTGTCTGTCTCTGTCTGTCTCTGTCTGTGTATCTGTCTCTCTGTCTCTGTCTCTCTCTCTCTTTCTCTCTCTCTCCTCCCTCCCCTCAGGAATCTCCTGTCCACTCCACTGTTTTTATAAATTTGTCTTCTATTATATAAATTTAAAATAAAAATGCTCTGCCAGGGGCTAGGGATAGTATAGAGGGCAGATCACCTGCATGTGCCAACCTGGGTTCAATTCTCAGAACCTCATATGGTGCTCCGCACCCCACCAGCAGTGATCCCTAACTGCAGAGGCAGGAGTAGGCCCTGAGCACCACTGGGTGTGACCCAAAACAAACGAACCAAAAAATGTTCTCTCCCCAGCCTCACTGCAAGCTACAATGTAGGCCAGAGACCTAAATTCTGCTTATCTGCTTCTAAAAATGCTGGTGTTAAGAGCAAATGGGATGGAGCTTCTCAATAACACCCCAGGGGAGAGGTGGTCTCTGCTCTTTTTCTCAGGGCTCCAACCCCCTTTTTCAGACTTTCAGAGATTCTGGAAGCCACTGTACAGCTTTTAAATACATGCCTTTTACCCTAAATTTAGAACATGTGCTGTTTCAGACGAGAAATGCTGTTCAGTGCACAGGCCGGGGCTGGCACCTTCCCCCCTCTTCTCAGCAGCTCCCTCTTGCTCCCACGCTTCCTTTTAAACTAGTGTTTCCAGTTCTCCCCTCACGTCTCTCTTCCCACCCTCTGCATGGCACAGCCCTGATTAGCTCTGTGTGAGCCATGGTATGAGCACCATCATATCATACAGGGCTGTGCACATCAACCACCAGGGCCATGAGCTCCGTGTCTGTTGCTTGACAGCAGCTGGAGCTTCCAGTTCCACCTCCCCTAATGCTGTTCCACATCAACACTTTGTCTCTGCTCCCAGGTCCTATCCCAGCATTCCTTTCTCCCAGCAATGAGACACAATCTTCTTGAGACAGTTGCCTTTCATGCAGTTCACACTTGCTAGGGTGAACACGTGGTCACCTGTCCTTGTCACTGCGGACAGCACCGAGCAGCCAGATAGCCTAGACAGGGCCACATTCTCAAGCATCAAGCCTCCCTTTTGATCCTTTAGAAAGCAAGCCCCAGATATAAGAGAGCTGCAGTCCTGGTCTGTCCTCTCAGAGAAGATGAGTCCTTTTAGACCCAGACGTCCTCCAAGACCTTGGCAGAAGTCTGTGGCCCAGGAGGGAGCTTTCAGACCTGTTGATTGACCCAGAGCACTGAATGAGAGCAAGGAAAAGTCCATGAGGTTTCCCAAGCACTGCCGGGAATCTGAGTGCAGAGCCAAGAGTAGCCCCTGGCACCAGTAAATTGTAAACAACTAAAGAGGCCCAAGAGACGCCCCTTGCCCCTGTCCCCACACCCCAAAGGTTTTACAAAGCCTTCAAGTACAAGGGACCAGAGCAAAGCAGCAGAGAGGGTGTTTGCCTTACATACGACTCACCCGGCCTCCCATATGGTCCTGTGAGCACCTCCAGGAGTAATTCCTGAGGACAGAGCTAGGAGTAACCCCTGAGCATTGCAAGGTGTGACCCAAAAAAGCAAACAAACAGACAAACAAAGCAAGCCCTTCAAGTCCAGCTAGTACTGTTTAAGTACCCTCTTTTCCTTCCTGTCTATAACAGACATAGCCACAAAGTACCATATAGAAAATGCATTTGGATGAAAGTTACTTTTCTATGGATAAGCTCTAGACAAAGCCATTGTTTGGATGGTTATTTTTATATGGATAAGCTCTAGACTAAGACTTTTTTTAAAACTAACTTATTCCTGATACTCATCACTTTATTCTCAAGATCATACCAACCATGGGAAAAAAATGTCAAGTAAATGTATTACAGTATTCAGCTTGAGTTCTGACCAAGAAGCCTGGTAACCTCAACTAGTTAGCCTGGAGCCTTATAGCAGGAAGAGGGTTCTGAGGTGAAAGCACCCACCAGACACACTGTCTCCCACGAGGGAGCTGTTCCAGGCTCCTACCTGATTGAGGTTACTGAGTCTGCAAGGAAAGCCACCCTAAGACCTTCCCTGGATAACTAGCAGAGAGGGTCTGTCTAGAGCAGACCTTGGTTGTACTCACCGGCCACAGGGCCTGACTGTGACTCCTGCTGACTTCGCTGAGGAGCCACATTGCCCTGGGACTGACGCAGACAAAGATCCCTGAGTCCACATATGCTCTCTCCCCTCCGAGTTCCAAGGTTGGGTGGTTTCTAAGCCACAAAAGTTTCATTCTCACAATTGAGGCGAAAGTCTGAGACCAAGGCCCAGCAAGCAGGGTCCTGGTGAAAGTCAGCTTTCTCTCACAGACAGTGACTGTTTCAGGACACTGTTTCCCAGAGCCTCTGTGTCTTGCCTGGAGTTACATCCTGCAGGTGACTTTGTAGTTAAGGGGCAGAAAACAGTTTGAATCTGTGACTCTATGTGGCAGTATATTTTACCATGTATTCTATGCTAGCTGGTATAAATATTTTCTCTCATGCTACCACAGTCATCGTGGGACTAGATAGCTCTTACCAGTATATTTACCTGGCCACTTTGGATCTCTATGTAATTAGACCAGAGAGAAATGCTGCTTGCCTCCAAGCAAGCAAGCACAGCTGTCTAATAAGTCTAAAGGCTAATATAAAAACAACTATGAAGTAAAGACAAGAATCTTGTGAAGGCTTGGAGAAATATATGCCTGGCTGTAGAATATCCATTGGTACAGATACATGCCCTCCCCCATCTGCATAGGGTCTGGTGGAAAATCAAGGGCCTGCAGCATTGGCTGGGGAAATATTAACATTTTAATAGGACTAGTGAGGTCCTGGGAGAAGTTGACCCTAACTGCTTTCCATTGATGTGGGCGGTCAGTGCTGAAAAGTTTTAAAAACTGTAGTCTGCTTTCTTCCACACCTTTTCTTCCTCTTCGCCCTCTGCCTCTGCTCTTGTCTCTGTTCTCTTCCCTGTTGGGCCTTAGTTGGTGGTAGCAGCCGTCCTGGCCTAGGATTCTAAACCAATACGAGGCCAGGGCCCAGCGAGGACCCTGCTCTCAGGGTCAGGGATCCCCTTCTGATTTTGTTGGAGAATTCTGTGTTCCGACAAGTGACTTCTCACCAAGTCCTTATATAAACAGGCAGACAAGTGGGTTGTGGGGACGGGGTAAGGGGCCTCTCTGGGGCCTCTCTGGGGCCTCTTTAGTTTTTTCTGTTGCTCAGGGGCTACTCTTAGCTCTGCAGTCCAGCAGTGCTCAGAGGACCACATGGACTGCTGTAAATGGAAGCCTGCTGGCAGCATGCAAGGCAAATACCATGCCCACTGGACCATTGCTCCAAACTTTGGGGCCTCTTCTATAAGGGCACTACACTCATGAAGGCTCCACTCCCACTACCAGATCAACTCCCAACCACCCCCACCTCCTAATATTTTTTGAGGCGGGGGAACATTTTTCAGCCTGTGAATTCTGGGAGGCAGCCACATTGGATCTCGGGGACCTCTCTCCCCACCTGTCATCTGCCCCTGACAGCATAGCTCTGTGACCGCCCCTTGGTTCCTTCCCCTCCAACGTGGCATCCGCCTCCCAACAGAACAGCTTCCCCTTTCCTGATGCTCCCACTTTGGCCCTCTCACAGAGAATCAAAAATATCACCAATTACCTTGACTACTAGATAATAAGTCATCGAATTCAGGAAAACAGTGTGATTACCATGGCAATTTATCAGACAGAATTCTCTGTGCCGGCTCATCTGGCTACATGGGTAACGCCTGCTTTGAAAAAGTGCCCAGAATGTAGCTCTTGCTTTTTTTGCTCTGTGGTATAGATCCAAAACCCTAACTTGCACATTTCTGAAGAAATTCTTAGCCTGTTTTCACATATTCCATCAGTTCATACCATGAAGCTCAAGTTCTTTTTCTGAGGCTTCACAATATTCATCAGACGATGTGCAGTTATTAGGCAGCATAGAATATCTATACTCCAAGTTGAGGGTTTTGAATTTTTGTTGATTGGTTGGTTGATTGGGTTTTGGTGATTTTTATGTTTTGTTTGATTTGGTTTGGTTTGATTTTTGGGTCACACCTGGCAGTGCTAAGGGGTTACTCCTGGCTCTGCTCTTAGGAATATTTCCTGGCAGTGCTTGGGGGACCATATGGGATGTCAGGGATGGAACCCAGGTCAGCCACATGCACAGGAAGCATCCCACCCCCTTTACTATCTCCCAGGCCCTTGAGTATTTTTTTTTAATTTTTTTTTATTTTTACAGTTACAAAGATATACAATTGAAAAGTTCATATTTGGGTTTTGGTCATACAGTGTTCCAGCACCCATCCCGCCACCAGTGCCCATCTCCCACCACCAACGTCCCGGTTTCCTCCCCCTCCCCAGCCCACCTCCATGGCAGGTTCTTTATTTCTTTCCCTTTCTCTCTCTTTCTCTTTTCCTTCCCTTCCAGACTATGGATTACAGAACATACATTAAAGGGTTGTCATATGTATCTTTTTGCCTCTATTTAATGCTCAGTTCTAGGTTGGCATTAGTACCCTCGACAATTGTTAGCACTTTTCCATTTTCTGTCTTACCTAGCCTCTGACTCCCACACGCTTGTGATAATTTCCAGCTTTGACAAGACCTCCTGATAGATGTTTCACTTGATCTTGGATATTGGTATCATAATATGTACATATATATATTTATGCTATGCAAATAAAGGCAGTCATTCTGTATCTGTCTCTCTCCTTCTGGCTAATTTCGCTCAACATAATCTTCCCCTTGAGTATTTTTTTAAATAATAGAATAGATCCTTAAACTCTTCATTAGACTATGGAACAAGAAAAAAATATATATATATATCTCAATGGCAGATGCCTAGCAGATATGAATGTGTTTTGCTGCTCTAGGTATTTCGAATTATATTTTCCCCCTGGCATTTTAGCCAATCCATTAAGAATTAATCTATTTCAAGATCATTCTCTGGCTTCTCAGAGTTGCTTTTCCTGGAATGCACTTGCTATGAGTGCATGGGCTTCACTTAAAGAACTCTACAAGAAATAGCTAGATCAGTTCTATTAAATCTCTGCAGGGGAGGGACAGTGACCTGATCACAGATGTCTGAAAGAACTACAAATTAGATTTTGTGATTATGGTACTAACTTTAATAATCAACTAAAATTCTTTGTCGAAACAATACCAGCACATCCTAGACTGGTCAGTTATCATCTAGAAAACACTGGGAAATTTTTGGCACCAGGAATGAATCCAATTGGTGATATAAGACTTTACTTTCTTTGACTTTTTATTTCTCTATTCTGCACCCTGTGCCCAAGATTTTTTGCCATATATTTTCCTGACCTTGACTTAAGCAAGTTTGTTTTTGAACAAGTCTGATTTGTTTCCCTTTTTGGCAGCAATAATTAGGAATCTGTTTTTCTAATATAACCACTTTGTGATCTATGGTAGGATGATGGGGAACTATTCTCTGCCACAGGAACTACAGTAGACAGTGGGATTAATGGTTTTTGTTGTGTGTCTAGATTTCTCTTCCTGAAGCCATGCACATTGTAACAGAGAACAGTTCCTTGTCACTGCTCTAAGATATAAACTCCTAGAAACTCAGTGTTTTGGTGAAAGGACTTTCATACACTTCTAACTCTTGCTAAGTCAATGAATAAATTCACTACTATACACTTTCAAGCTGGTGTTGTATAACCTAAACTTAATAAACTAAACTGTCAGGAACTGAGAGTTTTCAGAACGCCCTATTAGTGGTTCTCAGTGAACAAAAATTTGCTGTCCAATGAGACATTTGGCAAAGTTCATAGGCATATTTGTCACAACTGGGGAAGAAATTGCTAGTGACATATGATGGGAAGAAGGCAAGGATGCTGAAAGATACCCAGCAGGTTGGGCACTTGCCTTGTACATGGCTGACCTTTGAACTTTGTAATTCTATATGGTCGCCTGAGCACCACCAGGGAGTAATTCCTGAGTGCAGAGCCAGGAGTAACTAACCCTGAGCATCACCAATTGTGACAAAAAAAAGAGGTAGAGATGCTGCTAACAGACTTTAACAGTATGTGGGAGTCTTAAACTGTTTGTTCCTTATACACCACTGGAAATGACACCCAAGGACTATCAAGTATGACCTACCCATCCCCAATTTTAATAATACATAACATAAAGTTGATTAATGTTTTAATTCACTGTCTTTTCCGTTTGTTTTTTGGGCCACACCTGGCGATGCTCAATGGTTACTCCTGGCTCTGCCCTCAGGAATTACTCCTGGCAGTATGCAGGAGACCATATGGTATGTTGGGGTTCGAACCCAGGTCAGCCACATGCAAGGCAAATGCCCTAACCACTGTACTATCTCTCTGGTCCCCTTAATTTATGGTCTTAATCATACAACTCAGTGATAGTAAATGCACTCTTGGGCCAGGAGATATTATGGGTAAGGGACTTGCCAGCTTTGGATTTGATCCCCAGTACCTTAATGGTTCCCTGAGCTCTACCATGAGTGATCTCTGAGCACAGACCACTAGTAAGCCCTGAACACTGCTGAATATGACCTCAAATTCAATAATAAATAAGTATCACTTGTATCACTTTATCACTTGTCTTCCCATTGTTCATCGATTTGCTAGAGCGGGCACCAGTAACATCTCCATTTGTCCCTGTTAGAGTGCTAGTTAATAGCCCAAGGGCCTCTGCTCGCTCCAGGAACATAAAGAGCCTCAAACCATTCCTTCAGGTCATGGGAATGAGGTCTATTATTATTACTGGTTTTGGCATATCAAATACTACATAGGTAGCTTGTGAGGCTCTGTTTTGTGGGTGCTCAAAGTTTTTGCATTTATAAATAAATAAATAAATAAATAAATAAATAAATAAATAAATAAATAAATAAATAATAAATTCATTCTCATTGATGATCAGCCATTACTACTACTCATCTCTAGAACTTTCTCATCTTCCCAAATTAAACTTTTTCCATACCCACATAACTTTTAAACTTTCTTCCCCTGGAATTTTGGATCCATCACAAGCAGAAGACAGACCATGGGATCAGTCACCCACATACTGAGATGGAGAAAGTGTGGAAATGAAAGGGTCTTGAGTGAAGGTGACACGTCAAGGGAGATAGATATTGAGGATGCTGGCATTGTTTCATGTATCATCGCTGTTTTTTTTTTTGTGTGTTTGTTTTGTTTTCAGAATGCTGGCAATTGACAACAATAAAAAAGCAATAATACTTGATTTTGTTTTGCACATCGAGTATCACTCCTGGCTTACTCCTTCCTCTGTGCTCAGGGATTATTCCTGTGGTGCTCAGGTGACCAAACAGCACAGCGATTGAACCTGGGTCAGCTGCTTGCTAGCTAAGCACTTTGCCCTCCCCCACTGCCATCCCCTATACTCTCTCTCTCTAGCCTAAAAGCAACAGTATGTATATCTTGGATAGTAACCCCTTATCAGGTGTTCATTGGGTGAATATTCATCCCCCTCTATGGGCTATCTATGTATCTTGGTCACCATTTCTTTTGAGGTACAGAAGCTTTTTAGTTTCATGTAGTCCCATATGGTTATCTTTGCTTCCACTGTTTCATCTTTGGTGTTTCATCTTTGAAGATGCCTTTAGCTTCAATATCTTGGAGGATTTTGCCTATGTTTTCTTCTATGTATTTTATGGATTCAGGTTTCATATTGAGGACTTTTATCCATTTTTATCTGACTTATGTGCATGGCATTAGACAGAGGTCTAAATTCATTTTTTTACACATAGCTGCCCAGTTTTCCCAGTTGGACTTGTTTTAATCTGTATCTTTCTGCTTTTATAAATAATACCTTGTCAGCTTCCAATGAGTTTTGTGAATTATCAAATTCAAACTGAGGGAGAGACTTTCAGAGCCTCAGGTTTGCAGTAGGTTCCCAAAAGAAATGTGGCCTATGAACTACACCCCTAATTTCTCACCACAGATATTAAACACCAACACAGTTTATAAAGAACTATTTGTTTATTCTAAGCGTTTGCTTTTATTTTTGTTTTGGGGGCACACCCAGTGGTGTTCAGGTCTTATTCCTATCTCTGTGCTCAGGGATCACTCCTGATAGAACTTGGGGGGATCATATGTGGTTTATGGGAGTCAAACTGGCGTCTATCACATCCAAAGCATGTGTTTTACCTCCTGTACTATCTCTCCAGGCATAGAATTATTTACTTAAAAATAGGTATTTTTTACCTTTTTTAGGTATCTAAAAGTATCTGACACTTTTAATCAGACTACAAAGGTTAAATTATAATTCCTGTTGGCAAGAGTTTGTGAGAGAAGATGTAGCAAATTTTTCATGTCTCCCTGGATTCATAGGTGATTAGACATTGGTTACTTAATATCCTTGGAAATTTAGGTTTTGAAGCTGAGAGCAGGATCATAAGGTCCTGTAAAGGAAAGTGAGTTTCCAAGTCATAGATTTATTGACAGAACTGAAGTCAGAATTTACTCTTTTATTTCACTCATTAATATGGAAAAATATACTATTTTCTAGTAGATAGCTCTTCTCCTAAGATAATACAAACCCCAAGGACAATTCAAGGCAATCAGTTAATGGAGAATGCCATTGGCCATGATTCACAATAAAAATGTTTCAATAGATTATTTTTAATGATTCAGGTATTAAATTCACATTTTTACTGTGCCAGGTATTAAAATAGCAACAAATATACAGAACGAGGAAATATGCAGGTCCTGAAACCAATGACAAATGCCTTAACTGATTCTTGCAATGCTAAGTGAGATACACTGTTTTATAATAATCCACCTTTGACCATCTCTCTGCAATGGAACTCCAGTTAGAAACCTTTCTTGCAGGCTGCTGACCAGGGTTCAATCCTGAGGACTCTATGTGGTTCCTGAGCTTGCCAGGCCTAATTCTTGAGCTCAGAGCCAGGGAGGAAGCCCTGAGCACAGCTAGCTGTGGCTCAGTAGTAAAAAGGAAGATTTAAAAAAAAAAGTCTTCTCAAGATCTGTCCTTTCCTGTGCAAATAGATCCTTTGTCTTCTTAAAATGGAAAGGGTCATACATAATGCAGGGATTCTAATGTGGGAGGAAAAGGAGTCGGTTTATTAAACATTTACTGGAGGCCTGGGAGTCTGACTTCATTTCAGAAAATAGAATTTTCTTACCAATTAATATGGACCAGAAATGTGACTGACTGTTTTACTGGGGGATGAAAGACCGTCACTGAGGATTTAAGAGTTAGTAGAGGACTAAACTGTATCAGTGTATTCACTTGACATGAGCAAAGGCTCTGCAGTCAGGTAGACCTGACATAAAGACTGACTTACCCCACAGACACCCAGTGTGGTCCCTTGTCAGCCATTTGCCTCTTATAAACCCGAGCTTCCAAACCTGAAAGATAGAATAGTAACAAATTGTGGAGATGCACATTGAGAACTTCATGAGTACTTCATAAGTTCCAGTCATGTTTTCTTCTGTTTTTAGACCTAAGAAAGGGAATAGGGGCGTGCAGGGGGTGGAGGACAGAGAGGGCACAGGGAGAGGCCGGCCTTGTTCCTGGCACCACATATGGTTCCTGACCTCCACCTAAGTACAGAGCCAGTCCTGAGCACAGGCCCTTACCAGAAACAAAGAAAAGGAAAGAAAGGACTCCTTTCACCCAAGAAAGTCCCAGGGATTTTATTATTTTTGTGTCAGGAGCTAAGTCTAAATGCTGAGTTTCAAAGACCAATTATTAGAATTCAAGATGCTTCTAATGTTCTTTTATTGCTGGGGAGTGTCTGGGTCACATCTGATCATGCTCTGGACTTTCTCCTGTCTTTTTTAATCTGGAGTCACCCCTGACAGTATTTTGGGAACAACCCAAGGTTAGCTACATGCCAGGTAAGTATTATAACTCCTGTATTTATCTCCCAAGCTCCACTTCTGATGGTCTCATCACTTAGAAAAGTACAAGAATTTTAGGGGCCGTAGTGATGATACATTGGGTAGGGTACTTGCCTTGCATGCTGTTGACCTGGGTTCAGTTCCTGACACTCCATATGGTTCCCTGAGCACTGCCAGGAGTAATTCTTGAGTGCAGAGCCAGTAATTACTGACTGAGCATTGCCAATGTGATTCAAAAAATAAAAAAAGGGGCCGGAGTAATAGCACAGCGGGTAAGGTGTTTGCCTTGCAAGCGGCCGACCTGGGTTCAATCCCCCAGCATCCCATATGGTCCCCCAGGCACCGCTGGGAGTAATTCCTTAGTGAGGTGCCAGGAGTAACCCCCTGAGCATCGCTGGGTGTGACCCAAAAAAGCAAAAAAAAAAAAGGAAAAAAGAAAAAAAAAGAAAATTATAAGAATTTTAGTCATTCTGTGCCTAAAATGGCAAAGACATGTATATGTATGACTAAGCTATAGGAGTATGTATGTAATACACATATATTCTATTGTTCCATAGGGCAGAAGAGGAGACATACACCTCTTAACATTCATAGCTCTGCAATGACACACATTTAAATCCAGCCGCATGGAATCTACCCACATGCTCCCCTAAGAAAAAATACAGGAGAGCATATGGAATTTGCTGACACTGACTGCCCAGGTCAGCAATCTGGACCTGTAGACACAGGTCCTCCACACCACTTAGGCCATCTGCGCTGAGGTCCACCTGCACCCCATTGTTATTGTCACTTGGTCAGGATCCAACACATACTTAACCTCAATTCAGTGCTTCAATCCTGAAGACCTCTACTGACTTTCCTGAAATCCTGAGCATGTGTGTTCAGGAGGGGGAGGGAGGAAGGAAGAAAAAAAGGAAGGAAGAAAGAAAGAAGGAAGGAAGGAATGAAGGAACAAAGGAAGGAACGAAGGAAGGAACGAAGGAACGAAGGAAGGAATGAAGGAACGAAGGAACAAAGGAAAGAAGGAACGAAAGAAGGATTTTGCAGAGGATGTCAGCTCTGAGCACATTGTGTTTCCCTCCTAGCAGCCTTAGAGATTAATAAGCAGGGACCAAGCTGGATTTTTCATGGAACTTCATTCAAGAGTTCTGAACTTCTAACTGCTGCTAAGTCAGTGATTCTACTTAAGCCACCCTCTAAGTTGGGGTTGGACTATTTTTTTGGTCTTTTTGTGCCACAGCTGGTGATACTCAGGGATTACTCCTGATTCTGCACTCAGGAATTACTTCTGGTGGTTCTTGGGGATGACAGGATCGAACCTGGGTTGAACTCATCAAGGTAAGTACCCTATCCACTTTCTCTGACCACTAAGTTGGGGTATTGTTGTATGACAGGTTTAGCTAGTCTGGGAGTTTTGCTGTTTTACCCACTCACGTCTTATTCTACTTACATGTTCTTAAGCCAAGGTTCATTCTAATGAGATATCTCTTCTATGTAAACACTGCTAGAGGGTGTGGCAGTTACAGAAGTCACCTTGACTCTGAATAACTTCTGACTTATTATACATCTACCAAGACTTCTATGTTTTCTAGTTGGGCACAGCTCCTCTTCATACCCACTTGCACCCAGCATGGGACAGTTAGAATTTACCAGGAGATTACCACCCTGGCTATGTTGAGACTATATTTAAGATTATAGGAAGGATCATACTAGTTTGCTGTCACGCAGGCAAGTGTGACCCTTTCAGTATGCGGAGAACAAGATACTCAGAATCACCCTGGTGCAGATAATAATAAGGGCCTTATGGGTACCATCTAGATTATATTAAACTCATGAAATTAAGATGTATTACTTTATACCAGCCCCCTCCAGTATTTTACATAAGAGATAACCTCAGAAGAAGGAATGTGTCCTTGGCATAATCCTTTGTTTATACCTATAATAGGGTGTGGCACCACCCTTCTACAAGCTGTTTAGGGTTCTTTGTTGACAGGACACTCCCTGTCAGACATAGGATTACTTTGGTGTATATAAGGGGACTGACTTGAGGCCCCTGCCCCCATTTTTCCTGCTCTTTCTTTTGGGTAGGACTCCTCTTGGGGGAGAGCCTCTCTCTTTGGTTGGAGACTTGGGCTCTCTTTTGTATGGTCTAAGTTCTGACCAGATCTAGAGTTCTTTCATTATATTGGATAGCGGTGTTAGAGCTTTTGCACTATTAAAAGCCTTTTGGAACTGTGCCTGAGTTCATCCGTTCTCCCGTCGGCCTCTAGGTAGAAGAGAACTTCTGTCCTGACACTGTCGGGGACCCCAGCGGCTCCCCCAACAGAGAATCAATTTTTTTCTACCTGTGATCCCTTTTCCCCAAAGAATTCTTACACAACACCAAGCTATGTAAAACAGATACATAAGTTATATAAAACTTTTCTCCAAAGAAGTTTTTACACAATCCCAAGTTATATAAAGTAAATTCATAACCAAATATTAAAACTGATGTTGAATAATATAAAAATTATTTTTAAAATGACCACCACATTCAGTTTTGTGATCCTCATATGGGGTCACCAATCTATAGTTTAAAGAGCTAGGTTTTAAATACCGAATTTTAAAATATGCTAAATTCCCTATTACTAGGAAGTCAAGAGCAGAGAGAAAAGAGCAGGAAGAAGAGACTGAACTATATCTCCAGCCTTAGATGGCAATTGTTTTTCCTCATTGTTTTTGCTCTTTTTGATTTTTTTTTTGTTTGGGGACCATACCTGGGTATACAGATCAGGGGTTACACCTGGATCTGCATTTAGGAATTACTCCTGGCAGTGCTTGGGGGACCATATGGGATGCCAAGATCAACGCCAGTCAGTCACATACAAGGCGAGCTCTCTATCTGCTGTACTATCACTCCAGCCATTTATATAACAATTTTTATCTATCTATCTATCTATCTATCTATCTATCTATCTATCTATCTATCTATCTATCTATCTATCTATCTATCTATCTATCTGTCTGTCTGTCTGTCTGTCTGTCTGTCTGTCTGTCTGTCTGTCTGTCTGTCTGTCTGTCTGTCTGTCTGTCTATCAGTCTGTCTGTCTGTCTGTCTATCTATCTATCTATCTATCACTTATTTTACTTTTATGGGTGATGCCACAACACCCAATGATGCCCAGGGGTTACTCTTCGCCCTCTGCACTCAGAAATCACTCCTGGCACTCAGAAATCGCTCAGGGACCTTATGGGATGCCAGGGATCAAAGCCAGGTCAGCTGTGTGCAAGGCAAATTCCCTACCCACTGGACTATGGCTCTGGCCCCTAGATGACAACATTTAAGGACCCTTTGGATGAACCCAGAGCCCTGGCAGAGCCTGGCAAGCTACCCATGGTGTATTCATATGCCAAAAACAGCAACAATAAAGGACCTCATTCCCAACGAATGGAGACATTACTGGCACCTGCTCGAGCAAATTGATGAACAATCGGAAGACAAGCGACAAGTGACTTTTCTAAATGTAATCACTGCATAGTAATGCAAACTGTAATGACTCTGGAATATTATAGGGGTTTAGGTGCTTGCTTACACTCCCACCCCAAACCTTGCCAACATAGTTCAATTCCTGGCATCACATGTACTCCACCAAGCATCACCAGATCTGGGCACCACTGTGTGGCCCACACCCATTACTGAAAAAACATCCATAAAAATTAAATGACTCAGCTAAGTGGCACATTAGCTAAGTGACACTTAGCTAATGAACACTGGCATGCTTCATAGTGAGATAGCTTTATACACAGCTACAACTTTGCTATAGAAATTGAAACTTCCAAATGTATATTGTTATAGCTGGATCAGGAATTTGAAATGTGTAGCAAACATTGCTGGGTTTCAGTGGAGTCCCAAACAGATACTGGGGATTCAGCTAGGTCCCCAATTGCGTTCAGAGCTAACAATCGTTCTCCTTGGACAAAGCAACAAGACCACAGCCTTGAAGTCTGAAGCTCTCCTTTAATCTCTCCTCCCTCACTCTTCCCCTCCACCTCGCCTCCAGGGACCTCTCCTCCTGATGGATCCTGCCCTGGAGCATATATACCTGCACAGGACAGAGGCAGAATCCTGGAGCTTAACTGTCTTAACAGCCTCAACTGTCTTCTTAACTATCTTAACAGCCCTAGGGGCCGGAGCAATAGATAGTCCAGCAGATAGGGCATTTGCCTTGCATGCAGCCAACCTGGGTTCGATCCCGGGCATCCCATATGGTCCCCCCAACCCCCGAGCACTACCAGGAGTAATTTCTGAATGCAGAGCCAGGAGTAACCCTGGAACATTGCCAGGTGTGACCCCCAAAAAAAAAAAAAAAAAAAGCCTTAAATGAAAACAGTATTTCATTTATAATACAAAACCCAGGGGATATCACTGTATCACTGTCACTGTGTCACTGTCTTCCCGTTCATCATCGATTTGCTCGAGCGGGCACCAGTAACATCTCCATAAGTCCTGTCTCATGCAAGTAGAACCCAAGGGCACCTGCTTGCTCCAGGAACATAAAGAGCCTCTAACCATTCCATCAGGTCATGGGAATGAGGTCTATAATTGTTACTGGTATCTGGCATATCAAATACGACACGGGTAGCTTGCTAGGCTCTGCGGTGCGGGTAGCACTGAAAACAGTATTTCATTTATAATACAAAACCCAGGGGGTAATCCAACAAACATCTTCAATTAATTGGGCTTTCTATTTTATGTTTGTTTGGGGGCAATGCTCAGGGCTTACTCCTGGCAGGCCACCTGCAAGACAAGCGCCCTCCCTGATGTACTCACTCTGGCACCTGAGCTCTCCTTTATTAAAAGTCCTAGAATTGGTGCCTTTTCTCTTTTATATGTTTATAATTTTGAATATATAAAAGAAGAAACAGTTTTAATGCTTCTAGCTCATAAGGATTTTCTCTCTCCTCACAATTTTTTTATTTCTTTTTTTGTTCACACCCAGTGATGCTCAGGGCTTACTACTGGTTCTGCACTCAGGAATTACTCCTGGAGGTGCCCAGGGACAGTTTGGGATTGAACCTGTGTCAGCCACATGCAAGGCAAATGCCCCACCCACTGTGCTATTGCTCCGACCACTCCCTTCACATCTTAGTTTACCTGTCTCTCCATCCCTGAGGAAACTTAATGTTCGAGAACCCATCAGTACCCCGTAACCCCAGCAAAGGTTGCTATTATTTTAAATAGTAAATAATTTAGTAAATTATTAATAGTAAATAACTTTGGTGGCACATATTGTAAATAATCTCCCCAAAGTCTCAACACTGTTTCAAAACAACTGAACAAGCAGTTTCTCTAGTGATCCATGCCCAGAAAATAGAAAATATCCAAATTTTATAACGTGTCTTTCTTTGGAAAATTTTTTTTTGCTTTTTTGGGTCACACCCAGCGATGCTCAGGGGTTACTCCTGGCTCTGCACTCAGGAATTACTCCGGCGGTGCTCGGGGGACCATATGGGATGCCGGGATCGAACCCCGGCCGGCACAGGCCGGCCGTGCAAGGCAACGCCCTACCCGCTGGGCTATCGCTCCAGCCCCTGGAAATTTTTTTTATAAAAATAATTTTAACACATGCTTTTAGATATTTCTTTCCTCTTCTTTTTCAAACCTTGCTTCTAAACCCCTCATTATCCTTTACAATATTTTCTGGTTTGCTCCTGTTGCTGAGATTTGAAAATGCAGGCCCTGTTTTCCTGCCTTTCCCCATGTTGTTGCTGCTGCCATGTCTGGGCCACATGCTGCTACATGTCTGGCGCCACATGCTGCTACATGTCTGGGCATCAAATGCTGCTGCCATGTCTGGGCCACATGCTGCTACATGTCTGGGCGTCACATGCTGCTACATGTCTGGGCATCAAATGCTGCTGCCATGTCTCAAGGCTCACATGCTGCTACATGTCTGGGCATCAAATGCTGCTGCCATGTTTGGGGTGACAAGCTGCAACTGCATGTCTGAGCATCACATGCTGCTACAATGTCTGGACATCCCACACCCTCACCCTGTGGTGCCAGCACTCCCGGAGATAGTCATCATTCATCACACTTTACTTGTGGACCACCCACACTTGCTCATGGCATGAATTATGCCAGTTGGCAGTGCCAGTTATCCCCAACTGGACTTGAGCAGCCTGTAGGGTCTGTATCTGGAACCCAATTCACAGCCTCACACTTGCAAGGCAGGTGGTCATCATCAGGTGGTCCCTGGGCTCTTACACTTATTATTGAATCAGGCCTATTAAACTTCTCAGCTTGTCACATGAAGTACCAAGATGCTTCTCCTATATTTAAAACTCTAAATTCAGTGATATTCATCATGGTTGACATTTGACTTGCTGATCCCAGCCCACCTTTCGAGGGCTGTCAAGAGGTTGCATTTGATCATCTAGGTAATAATTTTCCCGCACATTTGGAATTATCTACAGATTTGGCAGACAAGTTTTCTATTTTCAAGCAACCAGAAGCAAGAACACAATGATCTATTCTCCACTACAACATATATATTTATTGTTTGGTTTGGTTTGGTTTTATTTTGGTTTTGGGCCACATCATGGCACAACTCTTGGCTCAGTGATGGCAGGAAAGTTCACTCCCAGGCAGTGCTGGGGTTAAACTAGGACTCCCACATGCAAGGATTAAACTAGGGCTCCCACATGCAAGGATTAAACTAGGGCTCCCACATGCAAGGATTAAACTAGGGCTATCACATGCAAAGATTAAACTAGGGCTCCCACAGGCAAGGATAAACGAGGGCTCCACAGACAAGGATAAAATTGGGCTCCTATAGGAAAGGATAAACTAGGGCTCCCACAGGCAAGGATAAACGAGGCTCCCACAGGCAAGGATAAACGAGCTCCCACAGGCAAGGATAAACGAGGGCTCCCACAGGCAAAGCATGCTCTCCAACCCATGCTGCTCTCATCCTGACTCTCAATCCACTTTTCAAATAAAATTATTTAACTATTCATCTTTCACCTAATATTTCTGCTATCCTTACAAAATGTTTTAAATGCTCTAACCTATGAGAGACCAACGAGATGTTAACTGAGTGCCACAAGGCAATTTGAACAAGACATGGAGTGAGTTTGGTATGACCTGTTCTTTCTGAATTAATTCATATTTCTGCTGGTCTCTGCATCCTTTTCATTTTGTATTACTTGTCCTCCCATTGTTCATCGATTTGCTTGCGTGGGCACCAGTAACATCTCCATATGTCCTGTCACATGCTAGTCCTTTTCATAATGGTCACAAATAGTATATCCAACCATTAATCCCAGGAGCATTCTGGGATCTGCTAAACATATCTATACTTGCTGAGGACTTACAAAAATTTCCTTTGTGCTTACTTTGGCAGCACATATACTAAAATCCGATTTGTTCCGACAATGCAGATGATTTAACATGGCTCCTGAGCAAGGTTGACATGAAAATTCATGAAGCATGTCAAATTTAAAACAAAATGCTCTTTTAAAAAAATGGGGGAGGGGCCAGAGCGATAGATAGCCCAGTGGGTAGGGCGTTTGCCTTACACACGGCTGGCCAGTGCCGGCCCAGGTTCGATTCCTGGCATCCCATATGGTCCCCCCGAGCACTGCCAGGAGCAATTCCTGAGTGCAGAGCCAGGAAAAACCCCTGAGCATCGCGGGTGTGACCCAAAAAAGAAAGAAAAAGAAATGGGGAGAAACCAGAATGACAGTACAGCAGGCAGCATGCTTGCCTTGCATGTGGCCAACCTGGGTTCAATCCCTGGTATCTCCTACAGACCCCCAAGCACCTCTAGGAATGATTCCTGAGTATAAAGCCAGGAGTAACCCTTGAGCATCACCAGGTGTGCCCTCATTTTTTTGTTTGTTTGCTCTAGGGCCACACCCAACAGTGCTCCAGGGTTTCTCTGGGTTCCTTGTTCTGGGGTCACTCGGTGGTGCTTAGATATGGGGCCTTTGGTCCTCCAGATGCAAACATGCACTCCAGCCCTTTGTTCCATCTCACCAGTTCAAATTTCCTTTAAAAAAAGCGCCTGCCTATTTCCAGTCTTTTTTTTTAAAGTATTTTATTATACCACCGTGAGATATACAATTACAAAGATGTTCATATTTGGATTTCAGTCATACGGTGTTCCAGCACCCGTTCTTCCACCAGTGCCCATCTCCCACCACCAACGTCCCCGGTTTCCTCCTCCTCCCCCCAGCCCTCCTCCATGGCAGGTTCTTTATTTCTTTCCCTTTCTCTCTGTTTCCAGTCTTTCAAAAAATACTTCTGTTGTTGTTCCCTACAAGCCCCTATAAGTCACCAAAATGTGGGAAATGCGCACTGGTGGAGGGATGGGTGCTGGAATATTATCTGACTGAAACCCAATCATGACCATCTTTGTAATTATATAGCTCACAGTGGTATAATAAAATTTAATTTTTTAAAAAGGAAAAATTAAATTAAAAAAAAAGCACCAAAATGAAGGTTACACACTGACTTCAGGATCATTTTCAGAATAGCCCTTTGGAGATGACTTGGCCTGGGGTCCAAAACACAGGGAAGCTGGTGGCCTGGGCTGGTTGCTGCCATCAAGAGCAGAGCAGAGGGTGAGTAGGCAAAAGGAAACTTTCATTTCCGCCACTCAGCAAAGCATTCCTAGGAGACTTCCGCTTCTCAGAGCAGCAAGTTACAGCTTGTGTGTTCTCACAATGACCACCTATGGTCCTAGGGACTGAATTTTCCTCAGAGGCCCAGGTTCCTTCAAGGGCTCAGATGACTGTTTCTGGGCAGCCACAAAGGTTGAGAGGAAGATGTTGTTCTGGCCTGATTCACACTGTAGCATCTGCTTCATCCTCAAAATTTCTATGCAATCTGCCTGCCCTAGCCAGCCTTGGCCTAGAGGGTTCCTGACAGTAAGGGATCACCAAGACCAGAAAAGGTAGAGATTCAGAGGTTTCAGGGCACTTTAAAATAAATACTGTTCTATTTTTTGAGAGACAGACATGGGGCAGAGCTGCTACTGTCTCTCACTGTGCCCAGCCACTCATGAGGTGCCCGGGAGGGATGGCAGGTTCTAGCCCAGGCCCGCCACACCAGCAGAGCCTCACAACAAGCCAGACGACCCCCCACTCCATGAGGACCTCCATTTTCCACATCCAGACTTCCCCCTCGTCAGAACTCCACCCAGCAGACCAGCCTATCACAGCCTGGCTCATCGAGATCCACCCTGCTGCAGTCTTTTAATCCGGCCCAGGTATGCGGATCCAGAGACAGACATGGGGTAGAGCTGCTACTGGCTCTCACTGTGCCCAGCCGCTCATGAGGTGCCCGGGAGGGATGGCAGGTTCTAGCCATGGCCCGCCACCCCAGCAGAGCCTCACAACAAGCCAGACGAACCCCACTCCATGAGGACCTCCATTTTCCACATCCAGACTTCCCCCTCATCAGAACTCCACCCAGCAGACCAGCCTATCTATCACAGCCCGGTTCATCAATAAATGCTGGATTTTGAGATGGCTACAAGAGTATGCTACCCACACGGCAGAGCCTGGCAAGCTACCCAAGTCGTATTTGATATGCTAGATACCAGTAACAATTATAGACCTCATTCCCATGACCTGATGGAATGGTTTGAGGCTCTTTATGTTCCTGGAGCAAGCAGGTGCCCTTGGGTTCCACTTGCATGAGACAGGTCATATGGAGATGTTACTGGTACCCGCTCGAGCAAATTGACGATGATCGGGAAGACAGTGATACAGTGATACAGTGATTTTTTAACTTTACATCTAATTTAGATGCTTTATTTTATTTTATTTTATTTATTGTTTTTTGCTTTTTGGGTCACACCTGGCAATGCTTAGGGGTTACTCCTGGCTCTGCACTCGGGAATTATTCCTGGCAGTGCTCAGGGAACCATATAGGATGCTGGAGATTGAACCTGGGTCGGCCACATGCAAAGCAAATGCCCTACCTACTGGACTATCGCTCCGGCCCTATTTTTTTAATTAATATTTTATTATACCACCGTGAGATATACAATTACAAAGTTGTTCATGTTTGGGGTTTCGGTCACAGTGTTCCAGCACCCATCCCACCACCAGTGTCCATTTCCCACCACAAATGTCCCCAATTCCCTACCTAAAATACTGATCTTAATGCTATACTAAGTTCCTTCCTGGCTTGAGAATCTCTTTCGCATTCACTTCTGCTATTCAGTAAACCTTTCTATTTAAAAATTATTTTAAAATAATAATTAGGGGCTGGAGCGATAGATAGTCCAGCAGGTAGGGCATTGCCTTGTACACGGTCGGCCTGTGCCAGCCCGGGTTCGATCCCCAGCATCCCATATGGTCTCCCGAGCACCACCAGGAGTAATTCCTGAGTGCAGAGCCAGGAGTAACCCCTGAGCATTGCCAGGTGTGACCAAAGCAAAAAAAAAAAAAAAAAAAGAAATTATATTTCAAAGTAATGTGACCTTCAAATCTTTGGACTACTTCAGGGCTAGAAATCCTAGTCCTGAACTTTCATTATTAATAAAGTTTTATTATTTCCTAAAAATATATTACCATCTCCACCCCCCCAAACCTATTTGTCCATTTCAACAATATATATGTGAAAAAAATAATCAAGAGACAACGCCCCAAACTACATAGTAAGCCCCAGGCAAGGCAGTTGGGGGAAAAGCTCTGCTACATGTAAGCTACATATAAGAGTTGGAGAAAAACTCTATTTTTTTTTCTTTAGGGGCCACACCAGTTCACAATTGGGGCACTGAAGATGATGAGAGCCAGAGTTACCACAATGGCAATTCGGACCCTCGAGGATTTGGTATGCTCGTCTGTCTATATGTAACATGTGGATTCGGTTGATTTTTGCATTGTGAGCTTAAGATTACACCTAAACCCTTCAATATAACTAATTTATTAGGGGTACTGTTATTTTTGTGTGTTATAAAAGTAATTTTGTTTAGGAGTTGTAAATAGCAGTGTTTTCATATTTTATTTGGAAGGGGCATATCTGGGCTCCTTATGGGATTCATTCCGGGCCTGTTTCCTGCCAAGCCCTCCAGCTCCCTGAGCTGTCACTCTAGCTCTTGCGTTTGTAATCCTGCAGTCTAAGCATTACATTTATTTTTATAGTTTTTTTTTGTTTTTTTTTTCCTTTTTTGGGTCACACCCGGCAATGCTCAGGGGTTTCTCCTGGCTCTGCACTCAGGAATTACTCCCAGTGGTGCTCGGGGACCATATGGGATGCCGGGATCGAACCTGGGCCTGCATGGGCCGGCCACATGCAAGGCAAACACCCTACTCGCTGGGCTATTGCTCCGCCCCTATTCTTATAGTTTTAGTGTTTTAGTCTTAGTTGTGAATTTGTATGTCTGTTTGTTTAAGTTTTGGGGGCACACCTAGCAATATTCGAGGGTTACTCCTGGCTTTGTACTCAGGGAGTCACTCCTGGTGTCCAGGATGCCGGAGTCAAACCCGGTTGACCGTGTGTGAGACAAGCAATGTACTCGCTGGACTGTCTCTAGCTCCCAATGTTTAGTGTCAGGATTACATTTTTAATTTAAAAATAAATAAAATTTTGATGACTAACATTACCTGTTTCTTCTGGCATGCACATGTTGGTCAGATCTAATATCTCAGTCAAAATGATAATATTCGAGGTTTGAATTAGATGCTAGATAGTGTTTGTAAGAAACGTCTTTAGTATGAGGAAGTGATTATTCTGTTTTGGGTGTAGGGTTGAGGTTCCCAGCTTGTTTTACTTTCTACCCACGTTAAGAAAAACATTCTCTGTGTCTCTCCAGGAAAAAACCTTATTTAAAGAAATAAAAGTTTCTCTGGACATTGAACTCCTTATGTGTACACATCCAGATTTCCTTCACCTTTTTCATTTGTACTCTTTACCTCCAAATTTATTAGATAGATTTTTCTTTGTAACTCCTTTTGGTAACTCATTTACCATCCATTCCCTGATCATAAATATTAAATTAAAAATTGGAAAGCATATATCTTTTTTTTTTTTTTTTTGCTTTTTTTTGGGTCACACCCGGCGATGCTCAGGGGTTACTCCTGGCTCTGCACTCAAGAATTACTCCTGGTGGTGATCGAGGGCGACCATATGGGATGTCGAGGATCGAATCCGGCCCACATGGACCGCGCCGCATGCAAGGCAAACACCCTACCCCTGGACTATCGCTCCTGCCCTGAAAGCATATATCTTACATGCATGAGATCCAGCCGCAGACAGCCCAGGCTGCCATGCTTCTCGCGATTCATCAATAAATGCTCCAGTCTTGAGGTGACTAGAAAATTATCCCGCCCGCACTGCAGAGCCTTGCAAGCTACTCATGTCGTATTTGATATGCCAAATACCAGTAACAGATGGAATGGTTTGAGGCTCTTTATGTTCCTGGAGTGGGAAGATGCCCTTAGGCTACCTTGCATGTGACAGGACATATTGAGATGTTACTGGTGCCCGCCGAGTACTTGATGATTTACGGAAGTCAAGTGATCAAGGGCCACACCCAGCATTGCTCAGGATTCACACCTGGCAGTGCTTCACTTGTATCACTTGTCTTCTGGTTGATAGAGTATCACTGTCACTGTCTTCCCGTTGTTCATCGATTTGCTCGAGCGGGCCCCAGTAACATCTCCATATGTCCTGTCTCATGCTAATAGAGCCCAAGGGCATCTGCTTGCTCCAGGAACATAAAGAGCCACAATCCATTCTGGAATGAGGTCTATAATTGTTACTGGTATTTGGCATATCAAATACAACACGGGTAGCTTGCCGAGGCTCTGCCGTGCAGGTAGCATACTCTTGCAGTCATCTCTAAGTCCAGCATTTAATGATGAACCGTGCTGCCGCTTATGCCGCGCGAGCTGGACTGTGATAGGCTGGTCTGCTGGGTGGAGTTCTGGACGAGAGAGAAGTCCAGATGTGGAAAATGGAGGCCCTCAAGGAGTGGGGTGTCGTCTGGCTTATTGCAAGGCTCTGCTGGGCTGGCAGGCCAGGGCTAGAAACCGCCATCTCTCCTGGGCTCCTTGTGAGCGGCTGGTCACAGGGAGAGCAAGTAGCAGCTCTGCCCCATGTCTGTCTCTGGATCAGCATACCTGGGCCAGATTAAAAAAAGACTGCAGCAGGGTGGATTTCGATGAGCTGGACTGTGATAGGCTGGTCTGCTGGGTGGAGTTCTGACAGGTTGATAGAGTGGGTACCAGAAACATCTCCATACCTCCTGTTCCAAGCAAGTGTAGCCCAAGGGCATCTGTTTGCTTGAGGAACAGGAAGAGCCTCAAACCATTCCTTCAGGACATGGGAATGAGATCCATAATTGTTACTGGTTTATGGCATATCAAATAAAACAAGGGTAGCTTGCCAGGCTCTGACGTGTAGGTGGTATACTCTCAGTAGAAGGCTCTCATCTCGAGCATTTACTGATGAAACTCAACAGGGAAAGATCAGGTTTTCTCTTGGGTGGAGCTCTAAGGATCTGTGGAGTCTGGACGTTGAGAATGACTGACCTCATCGTGTGGGGCTTCCTCTGGCTTCTTGCTAGGCTCACTGGGATGACGGGCCACAGCTAGAACCTGCCTAGAACTGTATAGAGTGTATAAATGTGTAAGATCCTGGGAAGGACCTGATCCTAACATCCAGTACTATCTAAGCTGTGGGTCTGGCATCTCTCTCTTCAGGTGTTGGAGTTGGAGGTGGATGAATGGGAGGAGGGTCCCAGATCCCTGCTCCAAGTCTGGCCAGCATGGCCCTCCCCCGCATGTGTGAGCGAACCCTTGGAGTTATGTTGGACTCCGGCCAGGGGCTGGCCGAGCCCCTTCACTGCCACCGGAGCTCCATGGGTTGCTTCCACATGGGGCTGAGCGGTGCAACTGTGGGTCTGGGAGTGGTTGGATGTGGATGGTCTCTCTTCGGGCTGCCGACAGTGCTTAGGGGACCATATGCTATGCTGGGACTATTGTTGCCACCAGTTCTGTGTACAAGGAAAGTGTCTTTGGGGCCGGAGTGATAGCACTGCGGGTAGGGCATTTGATTGCATGTGGCCAACCCAGGTTTGATCCCCCGGCATCCCATACGGTCCTCTGAGCACCACCAGGAGTAATTCCTGAGTACAGAGCCAGGAGTAACCCCTGAGCATTGCCAGGTGTGACAAAAAAAAAAGGAGAAGTGTCTTTAACCCCCTTGCAGGGTTCAAAGTCCCAGGCCTATGGGAGACGACTTGGGTGGAGTATGTCCAGGGTCCAAACTGCCAAAAGAGAGCAGCCATGGGGAAGGAATCTAATCTTCTATCTTGGAGCTGCCCCATACAGCAGTCAGTTTGGTCTCTACCATCTCAGGCGATTGGGGCAGCAGTAACCTGAGCATGGCGTTGATTCCTCTGTTCTCCTGAGCTCTAACAATGGCGTTTGGTTCCTCTGCTCTCCTGCTCATTCTGAGATTCTCACCAGCCATGGTGCCAAGCCTCTCTGGGAGCAGCAC